>JAJGOT010000214.1:642500-717500 GCA_022457155.1 Cladopsammia gracilis | reverse complement strand
CGCTTACAAAACATCAAACAGCAAGCTGAATAAACGCTGGAATTATTGGCCTTCATCTTGGGGGACAGCTTCAAATGGTCGAAAATGTTGAGATTTTTGTGATATCTTCATGGCAGAGGCCAACTTCCTGTTATGAGCCCTTGTGACGGGGAAAGGAAACAACACGCGTCAATCGTTGTGTTTTCATCTATATTTTACTTCGATTTCGTTCCGTGTGAGCGCTTACGCACCATATCTCGATTTTCTCGTGACTTCATGTGTTTCTACTCTCCACTGTAAAATTGAGATTAAAGTTAGCCGTAAAAAGCGATAAGAGCGTGTCCCATAAAAGTACAACAGATTATGACGGATGGGGTGTGAAGGGAATAGCTTTCGAGCTCTCACCTGTATACCAATAGACCACACAGTAAGATTTAAACACAGAAATTTTTTTAAGCTGTTTTCTTGCGAAAAAAATGCATAGTGAAAATATGCGCTTCGAATTGAGCAAATTTGGCCTAAAGTATCCGTTTGTGAGAGAATTATTTCTTATGGCTTAATAAGCGTCTAAACGATCTTATTTGAATGGGCGCTAATGACTTAGGAGTGATTGTAGTATTCCTGTGAGAGAGTGTTTCTAAACCCAGCTGCACCAAAGGCCCTATGTACAAAAGCTCTGTAATGTGTTTGTTCAGTATCTGTCACCAAGGGTAATTTATTTTCTTATCTCTTGGGGAAAGATTTTAAGACGTGATGTCATTAGATATAATTACCTGATATGCC
This sequence comes from Cladopsammia gracilis, assembly GCA_022457155.1. Classification (NCBI taxonomy): domain Eukaryota; kingdom Metazoa; phylum Cnidaria; class Anthozoa; order Scleractinia; family Dendrophylliidae; genus Cladopsammia; species Cladopsammia gracilis. The sequence continues at coordinate 716,738 of JAJGOT010000214.1, read as the reverse complement.
CTTATTTTCATACCTTTCAGGCTATAACGTGTTTCCTTGACATTAAGACGATTAGAGGTCTGCCCTTGTTTTCTTTATTTATCGATTCAGGAAACCTTCACTTACAAGTCCTTGCTTGAAAACTCGAAAATATAACGAGAGTAAACGTTGTAGGAACTGAATACTATTTTCTTATCGTGACTGTGATTGTGTAATTATGGGAAGTTCAAAAAGTCTCCTATCGATTGTAAATTTCCATGCCATGTTTTAAATTCTTGGACATAATTTTGTGCACGCATATTAATACACGAACTCACATGCAGGACCGAGGAGAGGGATAGACAAAATTGGTGTGTTTGGCGCGGCACAGGGCGCTTAGGAATTCGTTAACTGGAGCTATATTTGTAGGGGCCATAAACGTATGAAACAAACAACATCGAGTTAGCGTGAATTTTTCCATCAAGACTTTCGCCACACTTCATTTACTAACGTTACACAGCACAATATCACAATGACTTTGATTGCATACAGTGATTATGTTGATGTTTCCGTTATATTTTTGTTAGAACGTTAATATGACTTTGCTATAGTGCCAAGAATTCTAAAGAATGTGTTGAAATCAAATCGATGTAGAAATTACTCAGTACTTCGTTTGCAACCGTAACAAACCACTGCTACCTCACTCAGCTATCTCTTTCATCTCATCAGATACAATTAGGCTGCTCTAACCGTCGGGCTTATGTCTTCTTTAAGATATATTGTCATCTTAAAATGTGACCGATGCACTATAAGGTAATTGTTAGCCAATTTCTGGAGGCGTTCCTAATTTAAGGGCCTCTTAGCAAAGTGCAGCAGAGCGCGTGTGTTTATCTGTGGATGACAAATCTAAAATGTTTGCTGGTAGAAGTGGCCCAATACATTAAGTTATACACAAGGCGAGCAGCGAGTTTATTTGGCGAACTCCTTTTGTAAACGCCATTGTATGTCCATTAGCAGGCATCCATTAGCGTTCCTAAAACATTTGTCAGTCAGTAAAATGGGGTCAAGGTTATTAAAGAAAGAATTCGGGATTTTAAGATGGGCGTGATAAAAGCCTATCCCTTACTAGCTTTTTAACATGGTCGATATTTCACGGCCACGTTGGAAACCTTCATCTCATCCATTTGCTCGCCCGTTGCGCGGTCGCGCTTGTAACGCGCGCGTTCTGACGTTTCTAATAGACTTGACAGCGAAAGGGTTATTACACTAAGTGATCTGGTTTACTCTTCTCAGTCACTTTAGGGGTTTGTTTGCTTTTCTTTCTCTCGAGCCCTTTCTGTGGCTTCCTGATTGTTGACTGAAAAATTGCAGGGTATTGAAGTTCGTAAGTGCATTTAGAGTGATGCAACCGTAAAATAAGCAAGTCATTTTGGGCGCCGTAAACGTGAGTGAACGGAAGCGTAAAATTTTCGCCCAAAGCTACGAGAAAATAAGACGTTCATAATTGCGTCAAATAGCAGTCACTCGAAGTATCAAAACATAGGAGAACAGTGGTACTTGGGTTTCCTTTATTCCGCTCTAGAACTCGATTACCCGTTTCGAGGGATCGGTGTCTCCAGGGTTTTATGTACCCGAGATTGAAATAAATTTAACATATTAAATAAAAAGCCAAGCGCTGGAAATTTAAATTGCAGAGCACAAATGGTTCAGTTAGAATATTTATGAGAGAGTTGAAAGTTCCCATTTGCAGTCACGAACAGAAAAATACGCTTTGTAGCTCCAGCGTGTAATGCCAGTCGATCTAGCTAATGGAAAATATCCCTCTTGATTTATTTATTTGTGCTTAAAATTGGCAATAAAGTTCGTATTTCTGTTCTAATTTGCTTCAAGGAGCACTTCATCGTGAAGTTATTGAGCTCAGTGGGGCGAGAACGGAAAGGAAATGTCAACTGTGGCCCAATATTAGCCACGCTACATTAGTTTTGAAAGGGAAATGACGCCGTCTAGTCCTCGATATCCTAAGCGTGATTAACGATTATTGAGCTAATGGATGTGTTTTTCAAAAGAAAGCTATGTTTTGTGTCCTGGGGCTGTTGCAGACTGATAGCATTTCTGTCGAGAATACATTAACAACTTTGATTTGCGGCACGAAAGCTGGAAAAGTCACGCGAGACCGGGTTGTGATTTTAAATGAAATTAATGATTTTGATAAATAACGAGTCATGTTTTGTGGCCGGATGCGCGAAGTAAGGTATTCTTAGAACGAAAGGAAGGAACTGAGCGTTTGTGGTAGCTATTGACCTGAGCATGAACGTCGACACGTGCTTAGGCAGCAGTTTCCACTGACAGCTTTGATGTGTGACTTCTCGCATGCTTTTTGTATTGACCTATAGCCTCAAGTTAAAGCTTGTCCCTCTTCGTTCCGTTTGTTTTCCTATTGTAATTCGAATTTGAATCCTCGTGAAAAAGAATAGACATACCATTTCAGTGTGTGTATAGGAGAATGGCAGATAGCCATCTTGACGACAAGTAGGTGGAAAGGGCGGAGTCAGTTACTAAGATCGGTTGCAATGATAACAGGATTCAACTCAGATAATCCGAAGTGTGCTTAACAACAAGTGTAGAACGAAGTGAACCAAAAGATGGCCGTAAAGAATTGTTTATTAGGCTGAAAGCACTTTGATTATGTTAATATTCCGAGAGGACTCATCGTTTCTAATAATGTTGTTTTAACATTTTTCACCGAAGTAATAGTCCGTGTCCACGACAACGTTGTTTTTATGACCTTTAGACTTTAAGCTTTCGTGAATTGAAAATGTTTACGATACTTTTAATGTACAGTCAATCAAGCTATTCTGGATCCATGAACGCATTTGTATTACCGATATTTTTTTTCTTTGCATGAACATGAAGTTAATTATGTTTTCGCTCAAGTCATGGCATAAATTCCCAACATGGAAATGGAATTTCTTTGGCCAATTCTAAAGCTATCAATTCTCGCTTTTGACATGTTTCTTTTCTTTTTCGCCTGTTTCTCGTCACTTCTGTTTATCCTTACCAAATGACTCGGGATGTGGTAACGGCTTATCTGACCCCTGCCAAACTACTTAAAGACCCTTTAAGGGGGTTTTGGGCGACAGCACTTCCTGCGTCGACAAACAAAGAGCAGGCAAGAGCCTTGTTGGTGGTGTAAGCGAACACCCTGTCGAGCTTATGGCGAGCGAACAATGTCTTCTTAAGAGCTGACTGAGCTAAAATTGACTGGGCAATAATTGGAATTCTTTGTCCTTGATTACAGTACCGTTTCAAAAGTGGAAACCTGTTGCCTGTATGAATTATAACGTGCTTCTTTTTACCGACGCTTGTATAATCCGGGTGGGAAAATAAAAATTGTTGTCGAGTTTGGGGTTCTTTAATTCTTTGCATTGGAAGAAAGTAATGAACAAGGCCTCTGATCTTGGCTTCTGTGCAGTTGTCTGAGGGTTTTTTTTTTGTTAACTTCTGTTACTGTTTTCTTTACCTTTTTACCTCTTGGTTTTTCCGTTCTTAGCTCACCCGCGACGAGCCTAAACTCGCTCTTCTAAAGTGATTTTACAAACAAAAGCGCATTATATCTTCTTTAATTGTAAAATTTCTCTTATCACATTACGAAAGCTTTTCTTTCTTCGACTTCTTCTTGTGCGAGAATTGTACCCGTAGTTTTTTTAACAAGTGGGAGCAAAAGTACCAATAAACTACTCAATTCTGCCAGTTATACACGGGACATAATTAATAGCCGAATTTGCTATGAAGGGCTTTCACGATAGCTCGATTTGGCAGCGCCAAGTAGTGTTGATGGGGATTATCTGTGACAGATATAGAAGAAAAAACTGTGCGAGACAAGAAAATATTTTCATTCAAAACAGTGCCAGACTTAATACCACAAACTAGTGATGATTAATTTTAAACATTTGTCAGTGTAATAAAGTTGACTTGTAAAGTAACTGTTCTTCTTTAGTTCAATACTGGAGATATAATTATCCACTTGGATTGTATATTTCCTCTTTGTTATTAACGTTTTGTTCCCTTTCTTTGTTAAATATTTCCTTTTGACCTTCCGTTTTCATCATTCCAGGGACAAAGAGTCTTTTCCATCATCTAAAAGTGAGTATTAATCAGTCGAAATTTCTTAAGCGTGAATGGATATTGACGTTTTGTGGTGTTCGTACGCCTTCCACAGTGATGTGGTCATCCCTACAAACCAAAATAAGAACGTCTATTTACAGAAATGAGATGGTTAATTCAAAATTAAAAGCGTTGTGCGGCGTTTCAGCGTGTTTAGCCCAGTATCAAGGAAATGAAAGTATTTAACGCGCTAAATTTACCAACCAGTCTACGTAGCTAGGGGTGAATATTTGGCAACTCGGCCACAAAATATATGTTCCACTTAGCCGTGTAAAAAGGCTGCCATATCACAATATTTCCCACCTTCAGTGCCAACACTACCACTAAGTCCAAAACAGAAAAAAAAAATCCAAATTTCATTTGCAAAATGCTAAATAAAACCTTACCATAACAAAGTAATACTAAGTAGTATTCGTTTGTAAAATGCTAAAATAAAATCAAATAGCACCACAAATCACAGACTTGTAAGTTTCAACCGATTTCGGTACAGCATGACAGCATGATAAACAGCGAACACCTTCTGAAAAAAAAACACTGCTCAATAAACCTTCAAATGAATAGTCACTACCTATTAAGCTGGCTTTCATCGACAGCGACATTGAACTCTGGTCGTGAACGCTAGTGGGCCAGTGAACCTAATAAATTATGTAAATTTTTAACTGCTGGTTTTAGCACTTCTGTCGGTAGTTCTTTTCAGTTTTTTTTTTTTTTTTCATTATTAACTGTCCTTAGAGATGCCTGTGTTTTCCGGAGTGTTGCACTTAAAAATTTGAATTTATAACTCAAGGTAGCGAGGAATATATTTCATCAAGTTTAAAAAAAAAATAAAAAATAAAATAAATAAAAAACTTTAAATCTCTAAAAGTTTGGAGAACGCCCCTTAATCAATAGAATGCGTCTCTTTCTTGTGGCGCTGTTAATTTTATTCACCCAGCATATTTTTTCATATCAGAAGTGAGAAGTTGCCACATCGATTCAGGGTTGACTATTCAATGTTACGTCATCATTCAAGACTCATAAATTTCCATCTAAGACGGCAAATTTGGCTTAATCATATATATATCGCTCGTGTTATTGTGCCTACGGGAAAGCCGGGACGGCTCTTTCCTTGATTCGAGGGTCATAATTTAATAAGCGTGGCACAAGGACCTTATTAGTGCTTCAAGTTCTATATAGAAGTGACGGGCAGGTGTGGTGTATAGCGTTTGTTTATTCCTAATAGCCTAGATCACTCCAACTTCTTATATTCATCGCAAGAGACCTTCGTAGCTTAAAAACAACCACGCGATTAAACGCCTCGCAAATCAAACTAAATTTGGCTGTTGTGTGATATTGCTTTAGTGTAAGCATGCAGTAAAGATCAGCGGCGCTGAAATCTCTCGACGCTTGACTTGTAAAACTTTATATATTACCTTTCGGCTTCTCAATAGATGTTATAAACAATAGGGACTGGGCGTGTACCTTTATTTTTTTTAGTTTTTGTCTGCGGACACTAGGAATTCCAAGCGAAAACACAGCGAACTTTTTGACAGACAAAACCTCGTGTTTGCATCACATTCTTAATGAAAACAGTGTAAACAAAGCTAGTGAAATTACTCTAAAAGAGTAAAACGGCAGGGAGACCAAAATGTTAATAAAGTGTTCCATAAAGGTTCCATACAAGCGGGTTTTTTTTATGAAGAGGGGAAACTAGCTGCTTGGATTTCTAAGCGAGTGTAATTTGGAAACCCAGCTAAATATGTAGATGGCTTAAACTTAATTTTTGCTGTTTTTCCACGAGCTTTTTTCTTTAATAAATATGGTAACTGGCTTATTCTAATACTTTGCTTTTCTTTTCCAGCGACCTTTACCTCAATGCTATCATGGGTAAATGGGAGGGAAAAAGTCAATCCTCTTTGAAATTTAAAATGAGAAGAAAAAACAGAGGCGCGGATTTAGAAATATTTTCAGTGCCTTTCTTCACAGCCATCCCTTTCCCTTGCAGTTGCTCATTCTCTTGAAACATTTTTCTTCCTGCGCTAAAATTTAGTTGGGTCGAAGAATAAAAGATTATTACACGTCAATGAGGTTTTATTCGAAATCGCGTGACATTCAACGGGCTAGCGTGCGCTGAAATCTTTGCGAAGCCGATATAAACAGTCGCCTCTGTATCACTTAACTGGGTATGAGTCGTTAAGTTGTTTACTAGACAATGAGCGTTGGTTTCGTGACTCACCCGAGTGTTTTTCTTTCATTCGCGAGAGTGGAATTGAGCAAGTTTCGACGCAATAGTCGCGTGCAGATTTTTGGGCGCGGAGGTTTTTTTAAGTTTCCTGTATAGTATGCAGTGTATTGTGGCCCTAATGATTTGCTGGGTATTTTGAGGTGCTTAACTTCTAGGTGTGTTTCGTCCTCCGTCGTGTTTGTTTGATAGTCAGCATGGCACTATTTGGAGTGTTGTTGTTGATATAATTTTTGTTTTCTTTTTGCCTGTTTTTGCTGCTGGGCCGCGTTTCTAAGACAGAGTACACTGTGAATTCTTAAGTTGTTTTGTTTCCTTGGAATGACTGGCACTCCAACATTTTGAATAGTCGTCGTTGATCTGTGACCCAAGAGAAAATCAAATTGTGCAACCAGCTTGCACAAATTACACCAATAGTGAGTTCCAAAGGTTAAATATTTTAGAAACGTTAAAGTTTTAATGCTCTTGTTTGCATCTTTTGTTTTATTTTTTACGTTATTTTTTTTGTTTTAACACGATTAAATTAATATACAGTTTTAACATTTTGGCGAGATCGAGTTTCGCCAGAAAAACTCACAACGGTCTCCGCAAAAGGTTACAAATGTACCAGATTATTTGTGCCAAGAATTACTAAAACGACGAGCCTCCTTTAATCTCTTTCCAATGTAAATAAATTCCTCGTCTACTTTCGCTTTATTGATCCCTGTTTCTAATTTTTAAAACGTCTTGGTCGTTGCCTTTTGTGTTTTCCATATTAGTTACATATCAACTCAGTTTGAAACATACCTAAACGTAAAATTGATCCAAAAATGTCGAGCGTAGCTTAATCCCTAGAACAGACAATTTCTCCTCCTAATTCTTAACCCATTTGTGAATCTCAATGATAACGCCTACCTACGTTTTGAAATAGGGTGCATAGCTGATATGATTTTCAACAACAGGTTAGCGAGCACAGGAATTTGTCAGTGCAAGGAGTTAAATTATCTGGATTATAGAGCGACAGGATTTCGAAATGGGATTGGCATTATAATCTCCTTATATTTGAAAAAATCTTGTTATTAGAGCTAATGCAACCTACAGTTCAAACCGTCCATCATTATTTAACAGTGTGCAGCTTCCAAAGGGCTTACTTGCTAGACATGTTTGATGTTCTGAGATTGTTGGCGAAGCCTAAGGTCACAAGGTGGGATATTGGCCAAGTTCTTTTTCAGCGACGTTAAGAACTGAGATGAACCATCGAAGTCCGAAAAACGACGCCAATATCCCCGTCGACATAGGGAGCTTATTAGTTAATAAGTGAATTAAATGGCATTACTTTGTAGAGAAGATGCATAGGTGTCAAAAGCCCAAAAACAAAATCGGTTGTGTATCTTTCAAGTTTGTCTCGCTTAACCATGCAAATTGGTTTTTTAAAAATTAAACAAAAAGAAGAAAAATAATCTAAGAAAACACACCAAAATAAAGTACTATTGAACAGCTTTCATTCGATTTATCATGGCACATTGGGATTTCTTTCACAGACTCAAACGTTAGAACAAAAGTCCGATGGGTTAATCCCAAGGGGAACATGACCTAAAAAGGGATAACTCCTGCAAAGGGATAATTCCATACAACAATAGCTTCCAATTTTGAAAAGCTGTACATATATTCATCCCATAAAACCTGTCTAAGAAATCTTACCCATACAGAAAGACAAGAAAAATGTGACATCTAACACATTCAGTCAAGGAAGCAGAAGGAAAAATCAGCGTTTTAGATCCACTCCCAAATAAAATCGAAGGTACTAAAATGATTCTTTATCAAATAGGGGTTAATTCACTTGCAAAAAAAAAAAAAGGAAAGCGTACATGGGTTGTTTTCTGTCACCATCTTGATAAAGGATTCTGAAATAGAACAACTATTTTAATTCTTTCTTTCCTAAATAAATTAAGAACTTTTAGTAAACTGAATTGTTGAAAGATGAGGTTTATTAGAAGTGCTATTGTCGTTTGTAAGAAAACGTGATTATCGTTATTTAGAAAGTTTAAAGGCCAGCCGAAAATGTTCTAAGAATGTTCGCTATAACGAGATATGCACTAGAAATCGTTATTATTGCGCGCATTGAATGGTTTCGTTGATAATTGAATGCTGTTATTGTTGTTGGATGTGTACGAAGTTGTATAAGTTCTCCAGTGGAGAAGCAGGTTCAGAGTTTGCAATTCTCCATCATGAATAGTTTTTCCAGTGCTTTCTTGAAAGACGGTAGCCAATATAACATCCCAATTAATTTTTTTTTCCGCTCTTAGTAGGGAGACTACCTGGGGTTTCAACATTATCAAATCCAATAATTTCGTCGTTTGGTATGTACTCGCGACCTCGGTCGTATCCTAAAATAGACTATCCGCTTGGTCAACTGATGAGAACGCATCTGTGGATGCACAATTTCAATCTTCACTTTGTTTTGGGCTTTTAACAAGATTAATGCGTGAAACAAGATTGTTTGCAACTCAAATCCTAGCGAAGAAAAGTGAATTTTAGCTTCGTAAACATGGTGCAGTTTACTGCTATAATAAACTGTAAATTTCATTCGAAAATTTACTATCCTGATGCCAAGCTCAGCAAAAACTTAGAGACGGTTATTACTTTCGATGTACTAAAACAAAAAGGCCACGATAAAGCAGAATTGGTTACACAGTAAGTTGAAATATTCTCTACCAGTTTATCATACTTTCAGTGGCTTCCAACTAGCCTTCCCAATTTGATGCGTGCACTTGTACGTGCGGTTTATGTCGCAGTGAGCCTCACAAAATAAGTTGTAATTTAAAGTCATTTCAATGCATACTGGTTGTAGTTCTCATGGTTAAGTTCGCCAAACATTCTTCATTTTTAGTAAAGTCGCCTTTTTTCTAATAAATGGTTTCTGTTTAACCGTAATTCACTCCCAGAGTCAATTCTGGAGACATGAAGTGTATTTCTTTGAGTCTGTTGACAAAATCCCATGGTGTGACCATTCAAATGAAACCTCTTCAGCAGTACTTTTGCATGGTACTATTTGATTTTAAATATTTTGCAAAAAGAAATTTGGGATTCCTCCCTGTAGCACGGCATATTTAGATTTTTTTTTAACTCAACGGAACAGCTCGATAAGACCTCGACTGTAATGGTTAATTTTCAGTAGCTCTGTTCACGATTCATTGACAAAAGTAACAAGATGGAGGAATGCTTATCTGATAAAGAACGATAAATCTTCTATGAATTACTGTATTAGAGCTATTAAATAACTGCATGAAACTTTTTGACTACTGCTATATTCAGTGCTTTCCGTTTGCTTGCCTCGATGTTTAATGCATGAAGATATTAAAATTAGAAAATATATTCTACAGAGATCAATGCAACGCTGTGTAAAGCGAGAGTATGTTATTATAATTAGTTTTAACGAAATGTATGGTCTTTCACTGAGCACTAAAATAACTGTTGTAAAGTTCTTTCCTTCTTTAACCTATATTTTGATAGTTCCATTCAAGATGTAACCATGTTTATTTCTCCAATTAAGTAGCTTTTTTCTCCCCCCTTTTAAACCCGTTTTTGATTTCGTGAAAAGGTTATTGTTTCAAGGTCTGTGTTTTTCTTTAGTCTACCTAACAGTTACATCAAAAGCTTGATATGAATTACACTCGAACAATGGATGTAATTATGTTTATGTGTCGAGCATTGTATCGATAACTGCTTTATCTGAATGTTACAGAAGGTAAATGAACATACTATTCGTGCAGTGATATTTATTTGATATCTATAAATCTTGCATACTTGTACAGAATCAAGTTTCTCACGGAATTATTGATTACCTTCTATTTGCCAGTGACTGAGAATCTACAATCTACTTTTACCGTGATCTTCTGATTGAGCTTTAGACACTGTTTTTGTTTTGCTGTATGAACAATACAACCTCGATAACTTGACTGACAGTCAAGAGGAACATAAATCTGTTCTGAACTATCAAGGTTTACTGAATGTTGAAGCAGGTTCAAACTGTGTATGGTTCGCGCTTGGCGAGAAGTTCGAATTATTGCGTATTCGAGATATTCCGATTCTACTGTAAATTTGTTTTTGAAAGAATTAAACGAATGGGATGCCCTCAATACGAAGGGAATGCTGTGCAAATATTGATAAAAATCTTAAGCATAAGTGCAAGAGAAGTTGCAATAGAGCATTCTTACATCTGTTCATCACTTTTGTGTTAGCTCAGTTATGAAGCTAATAGACATCGAAGGTTAGGGTTTTCAACATTTTTATCCTTACTTGTTCGAGTGGAATGTTTCACGGTAAACCCAAAGGTTTAAAGCGAGCGATATTTTGTGCGTAGGTTGTTATCGCGAAACAAACTGAGTATTATTTTTGACTGATTAGCATTCATGTATTCAAAAGTTATCAACATAACTCTTCTTGTATGTTCTAGCATTCTTTGATGTAGTTCTTTAGTAAGTCTTGGAAACAGCTATCAAGGATCAATAGTTATGCTACAGATACGCTAAAGGCTAGTACAATAAACAGCCATTAATACTATGCTCTGGAATTGTATTGTTCCTTTTTAATTTGTTTACTCCGTTTGAACTGAAATCATATGACTCATTTGCAAATTGGATTTATTGGAAAGCGGCAAGGGATGATTTTTTTCAATGATTGTTCTTGTCTAGTCTGTTGTTTCTATAATTTAAAACCTCAAATGTTAGGGTTTCATTATTTCTTTTTTTCAAACAAGCAAAAGCACACTTTTCACAGTGACGCAACTTGATGGGCGTCGGCAGTGAACCGTGCATCCGACCACACTCACGTGAAATACTAACTGAAATACTTTCCCGTGCACGTTGCAACCTTTTCACTTCCAATGGTATGGTACTCACGTTCAACGTTCAAAATTTCCAAATTTATTTTTATAGAATATTAAAAATCAACGAGTAGAACAGGAAGGTACTACTCAACAGCCCCTTTTAGAATGATCACACTTTAGGTTTTCATCCACACACTCAAATGTCTGAACCACATGAAATGACAAATGATTTTGACAGTAAAATGATTAATGTCATGATTATTGGGAGTGAAAGTAGCTGCTAAAGGGTCTCATGGTCTACCTCGGTATTTATGTTATATTGTCCCTGCATTTCATCTGCAAAAATTGTCGATTGTTGTGGTGAATTAGAATGGAATGTCAAAAATGCTGACTTACAATAACACCCTTTTAACTGTTTCACTACATAAACCATCTTTTTTTACGACATCAAGACTGAAATGATTAGTCTCTTTGTACTATCTACACGGTGTGGTCATCACACTTCAAGTTACCTGTATTAGCTGCCGTTTTCTCGAGTGATTAAGTGTACAGATTACCTTGTTGATACACTATTTGAACAAAAATTGTCAACGATGAAAGTGTGTTTTCCTTACAAACACGCAAGAGGGAGGAACGAACAGTTAACTGCATCATAAAATTATAAGCGTGGGAACGATAGCAATAATAATAACATGGCTGTAATAACACAGCTCGCTTCCGGAAGTAATAAAGCTACGAAAAATGTTCCTGTTGATATTGGAAGCAAGATATGTATCGTTGGGAGGGAATTTGGATTACAAATCACCAAGGATGTGGGAATTTTGTTACACATGAAGTGTTTTTAATAGTGTAGGAATAGCTCACGACATGTGTTTGGCGTTAAAAATATCAACAGTTGTGGTACAGTAGTGTCGCATTCTTGCAAATATAAAAGCTAGGTATACCTGGGAAGACTTGCTTTATCTCTTTCTTTCGGTTTCTTTGTACGGTGTTTCGTTTCTTATTAAGAGTGTTCTAGATTTCAGATTGTTCAAATGATAAAATGCGTGTCGAAAATTGCCATTTCACTCTGGCAAACCACACTCAAGACAGCCATTAGCAAACACTATGGAGAGCGTGCGATAGTTTTGTTTACAAGGACGTCCACTTTTGGCTTCAAAACAGGAGGAAGAATCCGATTAAGTTAAGTATCTGCCCGCAGTTAAACTACATATGTAATGAGCCTTTTTTTTTTAATGTTTTGCAATTAAAAACACCTTAAAGACAATACACAAAACGCCACGTTTCTTCTTTAATTCCCAGGTTACAACCCAGGAATTAAAAAAGAAATTAAAAACTCTGCAGGTGCTATTTTAGCAGTCAAGCCTATATTAAGGGAAGAAACTAAGCATTTTCGTGATAATATTTTTGAAGATACGAGCTATATCCTCTTGGCTCATGATGGTAAAATCGAATTGAGAAAACAAGTTTCCGTGACTTGGAGTTCCTCGCGTGTGTTTCGCAGGAGCCTATGACGTCAACGCTGTCGCCACACCGGACTTAGGTGTTACAGTATTGGGCACTGTGGACGGGTCCACCTTCTGACGTCTGCAATCACCCGTGACAGTTTCCCTGTTAAGTCATTAATCCTTTCGTACAATCAATCTAAAATCACGAAAACCTTTTTCTCTTTCATTGGTTTAGTAATATAATTGGAAACGACAGCATACCAACATACCACTCCAATGAGTCTTGTATTGACCTGTATTGCCTTGAGTTGAAAGTAATGATAACTCGAAAACAAAAACAAGTGCAAGCTGCAACGCTCACCTTGACGTGACTTGCGTCAGGTCTCGGGCTAAATTCTTGTCATTCCCTTGCGCAACTGAAATATGTGCAGATTTGATAGATTACTGTTTGGCTATTATTTTAGATGATTTAGATCTCTGAAGAAAACCACCGAACCACATGATGAACTGATATTGAAGATGCCACGCAAAGGATTTTGTGTTGCTTACTTTTTGAGTCACTTGAATCACCTGTAATTAGAGAAGTTAATCCCGTAAACTGTAACTATTTATTTTCAGTTCTCTTGGTGACATTCGTCAACGAAGGTCGTCAATTATAAGCCTATTTCGATTTTCCTGCTACTTACAGCTTATAATTGTCATATTGGTATCTTTTTACTCAATTCGTGCCTTTTATTTTATTAAAAGGAATTGTGTTAACTAGCTTTTAGCAATAAGATAATTACCCTACAAAGAACCGTGGGACTAGAACGAAGCGAGAGAATCAAAGATACCTTTTTATTGCGTTCTGATCTCTTAAGACCTTGCTTTTCCTTCCTTCTATAATGTAACGTGTGTCAAATTTGGTGTGTTAATAGTGTGCCCACTGTGCTTCCTTACTCGTGTAATGTGGCTTATATCGAGATTTAAAAAAAAAAAGCTTCTCAGCAGCACTTTCCAGAAGTAATTTCGTTTGTTCATTTTTTTTGTTCTCAGATTAATTATTATTGTTAAAACAAAGTATGCCCGAATTCATCCTCTGAAAAACATCCAGGAAGGAATAGATTTTAAACGTCAATAAATGATTCCCAGAATTCTATGAAGCCCGAAAACCTTTGTTGTTATATGTTTTTGGAAGCGTTTTTCGTCTTGACCAAAAGTAGCTAACCTTCTCGTCGTTCTCGGGTGCGCATAAGGCTGTTGCACATAAGAAACGTTTACGTTAAGTTATTCATTTTTTTTAGCGTGGGCACGGAAACATCAAGTCACTTGAACAATAAAATGTTATCACGTGGTGGCGTTGTGAATGTTCAAAGTCAGCGCAGGCGTTTACCGATCCATTTCCACGTTTTCCTTGCTGATCTGTGTCTCCATCATTCCCTGCTTTTTTGCAGGGAGCAGGGATGGCGCAGTGGTGAGAGCGCTCGCCTCATACCAATGTGGCCCGGGTTCATTTTGAGTTTGTTGTTATTTCTCATCCTTGCTCCAAGGGATTTTTCTCCAAGGGTTTTTTTCTCCGGGTTCTCCGGTTGTTTCTCCCTCCTCAAAAACTAACATTTCTAAATTCTAGTTCGAGCAGGAATTTTTAGAGGGCCACCCTAATTAACCTAGAGTTAGCTTGGTGCCACCCTCTTGAAAAATTGGTACTTATTTTTATTTATTGAATATCTCAACGACGTTTTATTTAAGTAATAAGTTTCAGAAATCGGGGGCTTCTGGAATTCATGATAAAATAGAAAGGCGAAAAAAATGTACATGTGTTGTCTTCGTTATGTGCCAGCTGGCATAAGGTAAAATGTGTATAGCAAATAGAACTTTCTGACTTAAAGGAGCTATGTCACAGGGAATTTTACGTTTTGAGGTCAAAACGGCCCCAAATTAAATCGTAAATACCGCAAAATGCTTACAGAACACCAAGACGAAGATATTACGCGAGCTTTTTTAAGAGAGAAGAAACCATAATCAGAGTTTAGAGAGTTTTCCGAGACACAAGGCATCAAACTTGGAAAAGTAGTCCAATGTTTTCATGATACAATTCATTTTCATCCTGGCGACCTGCGGCCCAAGATACGCATTGTTACTCTTAGAGCGCTACAAGCAATTGCAAAAATAGTTGAGACATTGTGTACTGTAGTGCGTATTTCGAGGATACCGTGGTTTTCAACAAGTCCCCACCCCCTCCCCCCTTATCAATGTTGTACCAGATCTGAAAATGCCATTCAAACTAACAGTCATCAACATTGAAATGGGGGAGGGGGTCAGCAGCACATTGCATTGATTTGATTTGTGTTCCGCGGTCGCTTTTAGACGGAATGAACATTTTTTGGAAAGTGTCTCAACCTTTTTGCAGAATAATTTAAAACAAATCTGGACAATACTTTTGGGTTTCCACTGATCTTAAAATGTCTTTTGTCTTTTAAAGTAAAACTGAAAAATAGTGACATAGCCCCAAAAGTAACGACCCTCCACTAGCTATCCGTTGAACTTAAAGACTTTCTCTAGAACGATAGTGGAGAAAAGAATACACATGCTTTGTACCAAGAGTACACGAGAGTATAACAAGTAATGTTTACTACATGAGAGGGAGTGTTGTATCTCGATTGTATCGGCCTATGTAAAATTTATTAATAATTCATACGGGTACTAACAAATAGAAATGAGCCATTCCAATCACATGATTACCCTGCATAGGCCGATACAATCTTGATACAACTCACGAGTGGTTGTGTCTAATTTGCATTCCAGGTACAACTCACGAGTGGTTGTATGTAATTTACATGTGAATGTGAATTTCACAAGTTGTTTACCACATTCGCGTCCGTGTTGTATCGGCACTATACATTCACTCGCCTTCGGCTCGTGATTGTATAGGCCGATACAACACTCCCACTCATGTAGTAAACATTACATACAATCACGAGGCGCAGCCGAGTGAATGTATAGTGCCGATACAACACGGACGCGAATGTAGTAAACAACTTGTGAAATTCACATTTCAGAAACAACTCACTAGTGGTTGCATCTAATTTACATATAAGGTACTGAGTTGTACCTGGATTACAGGTTAACCATGTGATTGGAATGGCTCATTTCTTTTTGTTGGTACCCTTATGAATTATTAATGAATTTTACAAGGTTTGATAAATGCCTTGCAAAGAAAAATTTCCTGGGCAAAGTTTTATCTCTTCGAATTGTTATTGGAGGAAAATTACCTATTGTTACATGTATACCGTTCCTTTTCAGTATGTATATTACAATTTGTGCTTACAACTTTACTTTTGTCACGATTTTTTTAAGGTGCAGTTGAAGCCACCGAAAGCAACGATAACAAACGGCTACTAATTTCGAAAGTTACTTTATTTATCAGCTATCGAATAGAGGCGATTATCTTAAACCATGTTAAACAGCTGTCAGAGATTGCTCTTTTCTATATTTACTTGCTATCTGACACCGACAGTAAGCCGGTTATTTTCTGCCCTCATTTTATACCTTGCTTAAATTCAAAATAACTTCTTCCGTTGCCATTTTTGGCAAGCTATTTGTAGCTTAAGAATAACAGGAGGATTTAAACCTTAGCCCCTCCATCTGTTCACTGTTACTTTTTTTTATAGACAAACGTTATAACAATACCTACACGTGTCAGCAAGGACATCATAACAAAATAAAATAATAAAAATAGATATTCTAAGAGTCATACAGTTATGGTACAGTGGAACCCGGCCGTATTAACGGGGTGGTCGTAATCACAGGGTGGGGTGGAATTACAGTGAACAACTCTCTCTAAGCTGTACACCCTCAGGACCAGCTTTAGCTGTCCACCTTAGAGAGGTGTCCGCGTTGTAGAGAGTTTAGTTACAGACGAACAAGTGAAATTCGGCCAGAACCAGTCAATCACTGATGTGCACCTTAGAGAGGTGTCCGCCTTATGGAGAGTTTAGTTACAGACGAACAATTGAGATTCGGCCAGAACCAGTCAATCACTGATGCCCACCTTAGAGAGGTGTCCGCCTTATGGAGAGTTTAGTTACAGACGAGCAAGTGAAATTCGGCCAGAAATAGCAAACCACTCATGTCCGCCTTACAGGGGTGTCGGCTTTGAAAGAGTTGACTGTAACTAATTCTTATCAGTCAACTTGTAAAACACTTGTACCAATCAGAGAGCAAAATGCTAGTTGTCTAATAATGTGAATCATAGAGTTTGCAATCAACTTTCCGTTTCGTTCACACGTACATCCCATGCATATCGAGTTGTCGCATTGGGCTTTCTAAATTAAAGGAAGTCGTTGCCGCCATGACGGGTTGGTCTTAGGCGGGGTTCCACTGTAACATCCTTATCAATTATCATTCCGTTACGTAATCCTAACAGAATCACATAAAGCCAGAACGTTCTCTTCTTAATTTTATAAGTGGAGGGAGCGCGAGAAGATTGCAACTGGTCACACATGCACGTTTTAAACCATCAAGTAACAAGTAACTCAGACTTCGGGAAAAAAGTGTGTGCGGCCTAAACCGGTGTGGTTTTTTGAGTCAATATGGTCAGAAAATGGGTATTGATTTAGGGGTCAGGTCTCGATTTCTCGGCGGGGGACAGGTCTGAAATGGAAAGGAAAAATGGTATATTTTGGGACCGCACACCCACACAAAAACGTTCGATGAGTACCCCAACCCCGGGTAGTCGAACTGAGCATCGCCTCCTTCGATTAAGCCCTGCTCCTTGTTAAAGCGCCTCCCGTTGAAACCCACCACCCCACCCCTCTCAGTATAACCAATTCACATCAACCTCTCCCCGTCGAAAGCAAAGAAAAAGAATTAGTTGAGAGAAGTGCTTTTTCGACCGAGGTTGATTAACTGCTAAAAAACCAAAAACCAAAAACGTGTTGTTTCCTATTAACGCATGTTTCTTGATGGATTAAAAATGGACACGGTGGCGTTTGAAATAAGCGTTCGCCGAGAAAAGATAATTGGGAATGATGCAATCTTTTAGCGTGAATATTCAAATGAGATCTACTGGGCTGCCTTGTTCAACTTCTCAATTCCTTGTTGGTCTGTGCGACTGTGGTATTGTTCATGAAGCTGTCAAAGGCGCCGTACAAGTTTCTTCTAGCTTTTGATTTTGGATGAAATTAGTTGAATGCTGTTGAGCTGTACTTTCATATGACTTTCTCGTCATTTTGCAAAATAAAATCTGGTATTATCCACTTAAGAACCTTTGCGCTTTGGCAGTGAAAAATTAATCTAATTGACAAAAGTGAAGTCTTGGTTGCCAAGGTTCTTGGTTGCCAAGGTAGCAATAGGTTATACCATTGATAGAAATAATTCCCTTGAAGAAAATGCCCAGTGTAAGGTTTCAGTGCACGTACTGAAGCGATTGTAGCACCTATTTGCAGTACATTGTTAAGTAGTTCTTGACCCTAATTGTGATTAAGTGATAATCTTTTGCCAGTGCTTGGCAAGTTGAGTAATATCGTCACGCTCAGTTACGTAGCTTTAGAAATGCAGTGTTTTTGGTTAAGGACATAAAAAGGGTTTATTGAACAATACAAGTCTTTTAATTGTTGGAAGCTTAAGTTTAATTTCCTTGAATAGAAGAGTTATCCGTTTATTATCACTGTCGAGCAGCATTTTTAACGTGCGCAGGATTTACCTTGAGTTGCGTGCTTTCAAGATGGGAAACGAATAACAATCAAAACAAACGAGTGCACGCAATCGCAGGAACGCCAGGGTGCAGCCATGTTCAATATAGCACGTTTCTTAGCATGACTTGGTTGTTTTTACACGCATTCCATTGGATAGTGCTATTAAAAGCTTTATGTGTGAATAACTCGCGTTCGTGTCTCCACAATTAGACCAAAAAGATTATATCTTGATAAATGCATAGTTATGCGTCCTATCAAAGCAAAATCCTCGACTTATTTAATGGCGAAGTTTACGTAAAAAGTGAGATATATTAAGGTTTTGTTATTTTGTACCCAGTCTGGTCGGCGTCAAGAAAAGAAAGTAAAGTTAAATGTTATTCGACGTAATCTTGAATGACGTCAATTGTGAGTAAAATAGTCGCTCTATTTTCAACTGAATCAAAATTGTGATAACAGTTGTAGATCGGGCCATCGGCCTTAAGTGGTAACATTCAAAAAAACACTCAATACCGATCTATCTCAAACAGGATGCGCTACCATATCAAAGCACTAAAGAAAGATTATTTTTCAACCTTTCTATATTAATCTTCGTAACTTGAGCACAATATTCTTTCAGAAAAACAAAATTAGGTCTTTGTTATTTCTATCTTTGGCACGATAGTTTTAATAAAAAGGAATTAGTATTTACCATTAAGAAAGAACCGACACGAATTTAATCATACCAATCATGCGAACTTGATCTACCCACAACTGAAGAACTCGGTCATTTCAAGGACCTTCTTAAGGCTGCTTCACTAAAATCCAACACTACAAATCAAAAATAAACGCGGCCCTGACAAGAGTGCTTTCGTATTGGCTGATGTTTGAGCTCGTGCATATCGATGTAATACCGTTGGTCAGGGTTGAAGTATTTTTTCTTCGTCGTCGATCGGCGTATTTAGCTGTCGGCAACAATTAACACGCTAACCCAAATCAAAATACAGGGAACGTTTTAAACTCTAACCTCTGTGTATAAAACCATAAAATGGGATATTGGCTAAATAAGCTATCCTGAGAAGCATAGAGTTTTGTGGTGTTTATGTTAGTGAGTTATCAATGGTAGTTTTTAATTTTTGTCTTAGTAGATTCTGGTCTCAAATTTTTATTGATTGGTTTTTGTATTTTTTGGATTATATTTTAGATAGTTAGGTGTCCCCTATTAGCAGTGTGGAATCCCCTCGGCTAGATTTTGACTGACACGTTAATAAAGTCGTTATTATTATTATTATTGGGAGAAGATTATGCGAAAACAATTTCATGGATCCGTGCAAGAATATCTTTTGCACTTCTAAGATCCGCACTGATTTGTCTGAGAGGGTCACGGACTGTTAAGAGAGAGTCTTGGGACTTTAGAAGTGTAGATATAGCGATAGAGACTGCCGAAGGAAATATTAATTAGTTTATTTATTTTTAAATTATTATTTTTGACCTTGTGAAAAGAATTGAGTACGTTTTTTAATCGATATGTATATAAATATATTTTAATTACGTATAGTTAATATTTTGTTTTTGTTTTACTCCATTAGTTTTTTAAATTATATATTTTTGAATATCTATTTGCTTGAACTTTATTAAAAAAAATTATTAGTATTATTATTTTAAAAATGTAATGTTGACGAGTCTTTTATTATACTATTTCAAATGTACATATCTTATCGTAATTAGAATTTTAATGTATTGTAAATAGTTATTTTAATTGTTAATAAACATCTTGTTCCATTTTTAAAAAAAAATTGTTGTTATTGTTATTATTATTATTATTATTATTATTATTATTATTATTATTATTATTATTATTATTATTATGTGTTTATTCCTTTTAAGGCTCAGGCACGATGTTCTGTCTTGTTAATATTCCCTGGAAGCGGGTTCCAACATGTCACCATGGGTTCCAGGACTTTACTTTCTTTCCTCTTACAAAGACAGCACCTTTCTCAGGATCTTTGCTGTACCCAACAATGCTGTTTTCTGAATAGTTTCCATTCTTATAGTTACACCAATTTGCTTCATGTACTTTTCACAGTTGACTGAAATGGCACCAAGTGCCCCGATAACAACTGGGACGACAGTGACTTTCCGCATGTGCCAGAGTTTTGCCACTTCATCTTTCAATAGTTGGTATTTCTCTATCTTCTCGAGCTCCTTATCTTTCATCCTGTCATCACCTGGGATGGCAACATCAATTATGATCACCTCTCTCTCTTTCTTATCAATGAAGACAATGTCTGGTCTTCTTGCTTCAATTTTCCGATCACACTGGACTGTGAAATCCCATAGTATCTTGAAGTTTTCACTTTCCGTCACTCCCTCAGGTTTCTGTTCGTACCAGCTGTTAGCTCTTTCAAATCCACATTTGCCACAAAGTTGCCAGTGAATATACCGTGCTACGTTATCGTGCCTTCCTTTATATTCTGACTGCGCCAGCTTACTACACTCACTAACCAAATGGGCCACCGTTTCTCCCTTGCTTTCACACATTCTGCACAATGGAGATTCTGCTGTGTGATCAATATGGTGACTGATATAATTTGTTCTCAAAGCCTGTTCCTGGGCACTGCATATCAAGGCTTCAGTACATCTTTTTAAGTCTCCTCTTGCAATCCACTGCCAAGTTCTATCCCAGTCGATGCCTTCTTTTTCTCTCACATACTGCCCATGCATTCTTTTCTGCTTCCATTCACTCTCGTCTCCTTTGCTTCATTAACTTTGTATTCCTTTGGGTCCACAGCCTCGGATATGTTGACTACACTGCTATCTCCAACTTTCTTAATAAATACCTCTTCACTATTTCTCACATACCAGCTCAAGTTATTCTCTTCTCTTCTCACGCAGCTCTCGCAACTGATCAGGCCTCTTCCCCCTTTCGTTCTTGGTACATATATTCTGGCAACATTACTTCTTGGGTGTTGCTCTTTATTCATTGTCATGATTTTCCTTGACTTCCTGTCCATTTCTTGTAGTTCTTTCTTACTCCATTTGATCATTCCTGCCCCATACCTCATGAGCGACACAGCCCAAGTGTTTGCTGCTTTGATCTTATTTTTGCCATTGAGTTGAGATTTCATGACAAGTTTGAACCGCCTTAAATACTCTGATCGGAAGATACCTTCATTTCCCTTTCCTTGAACTTGTCCAACTCAAGGATACCCAGATACTTGTAGCCCTCGTCATCGACCTCCTTTATCATCTGCTCATTTATCAACTTAATGCCCTCACTTTTACACAACTTCCCCCGCTTCAGCACCACAACACCACATTTCTTTATCCCAAATTCCATCCTTATGTCCTGGCTAATCAACTGTACTGTCGATACAAGGCTTTCAATCTCTGATTTGTTCTTGCCGTAAACCTTCAAGTCGTCCATGAAGAACAGGTGATTTATTTTAGCATCTCCTAGGCTATATCCAGCTTTAACATTTCGTAGGATCTTAGTCAAAGGTACCATGCAAACAGTGAAGATAAGGGGGGACAGACTGTCCCCTTGAAAAGTACCCCGTCTAACATCGACTGAACCAAGTGTCTCCCCACAAGATGTCAGTTCTGTCCTCCAGTTTGACATGGATTTCTGAGGGAAGGAACTATTTTTTTCGCTACCTGTGTCATTTTTAAGCTTTCAATAATCCAAAAGTGCGGCACCATATCGTAGGCTTTCTTGTAGTCTACCCACGCCATAGCCAGATTCTTATACTTTCTTTTGCAATCAGTCAGGACCATCTTATCAATCAGCAGCTGATCTTTGGTACCCCTGCTTTTTCTCCTACACCCCTTCTGTTCCACAGGTAGGACATCATTTTCTTCAAAGAACTCATACATAATATCAGCTATGATCCCTGTCATTAGTTTCCAGGCGAGTGGTAGACAGGATATGGGTCGATAGTTGTCAACAGCACTACCCCTCTCACGGTCTTTCTGACACAGCACAGTCCTTCCAGTTGTCATCCATGCAGGTATAGCGGCCCTGTTGTTTATCATGTCATTCATGTGGTCTGCCATTCGTTCATGTAATGCTGTCAGTTTCCTGATCCAGAAGCCTTGGACACCATCAGGACCAGGTGTTTTCCAATTAGGGATCTTTTTCGACCTTGCTGTCACCATTTCAGCTGTTATAGCAATGTCCTCCTGTCTAGCTTCCTAGACTTTCTTTTTTAAGCTCTTTTAACCATTCTGCATTTTCATTATGTAAAACTTCCTTTCCCCATATGTTTCTCCAAAACTGTTGACTTTCCTCAGCATCAGGTCTATCTACATTGAAATCACTAGCTGTTCCATTCATTTGTTGATACACCCTCTTTTGGTCTTGCTGGAACAATCTGTTGACTTGATGGCGATGAATCCTTTGATCGTACCTTTTTAACTTTGCGGATTTAGCTTGCAGTCTTTGCTTGAGTTCTTCAATTACAACCTTTTCTCCTTTCTGTTTGATGTTATACTTCCTCTCCAACTTGGCATATTTCTCCTTCCTTTTAAGTTTCCCTTGTTTAGACCTCTCCAAGATGTCAACATTCCTCCGTAATTCTTCAATAGAGTCTTTGATTCTCCTTTACCACCTAGGTTCTTTGCTCCCTTTACCCTTGCCACTACTCATTTTAAGCCCAACTTGTCTTGCTATGTAGATCGCAGTAGCATTAATCAATTTGTTGGTGTCAGTGATATTGGTAGTTTGTATATCTGACGCTACTCTATTTACCTTCTTTGTCCATTCTGCCAGGGCATTCCTGTCAACTCTTTTACAACCAGCACCATTCGCCACTTGTCCGCTTCTCATAATTTCCAATATGTCCTTTATCATTTGCCTCTCCTCTTCATTCCTCCTATCATTGTCTGTAATATGTACATTGGCATCTGTATTTGGTTCATCAGTCAATTCAGGCTCTGTATCTATACCGGTGGCATCCTGTTCCTCTATTTCTTCATCCACTGTAATAATTCTTATTATTATTTCATCCAATTCGATGTAAGTAAACCACTCATTCTTTCTGATTGCTCTAGCCTGATCACAAAGTCTCTGCTTTGTTATCTTTGGTAGACCCCTTTCCTTCCAGACAGCATGCATTCTCTGTCTATATCCTCTAATTGGTCTGCCACTTTCATCAACTGGTTTACTTAGATAGTAGCACTCCATCACAGCAATGTTCATATCTCTGCTCCACTTCATCCTGGCAGTATCTGGATAATGACCGGGCCCACCCTGCCATATAGTGGGACACCTGCCGGGCGAGGCAGTTTCACCGGTTTTCTCAGTTCCACTCCCATTCACGCCGTTCACGGATGAATCATCATCTATCATTTTCACTCATTGTGAGGATGGTACTTTTAAGGTGCAACCAGCACCAATGTTTTTTATTGAGACACTTACTCTAGGAGGCTGTCGACCAAGACTGAAGGGTCCCCCTACCCTTTGTTGTTACCCCAACAAGGGTGGCGAAGGGGTTGCTGGCACTTGCCAAAGGTGCCACCCCAGACTCTGGTGGGCGGGTGCGTCTAATTTCCCGTGGTAGGCTGAGGCACCAACCTGTCCTACCCCAGTGCCCATTATTATTATTATTATTATTATTATTATTATTATTATTATTATTATTATTATTATTATTATTATTATTATTATTCGATTCTCTCCAGTTGCCGGATGTTCTACTGGGTAATGTTTATTGTATCTCAGCCACTCCCCGTAGCTTAGAGACACAACACTTTCCTCAACAAGTGCGCAGTTCCGAGAATGGCCGATATTATTATTATTATTATTATTATTATTATTATTATTATTATTATTATTGCAGTAAAACTATCTGTATGCACAGTGTTATAAAGCAACACAGGGTGCAAAGCGTAACCTATTATTATTATTATTATTATTATCTTCATAAATGAACTGGATGATCTTTTTTCGAATTGTTTCCTAAGGGAGCGGGTCATAGCCCATGACCAAAGGTCCCCTAGGGTTTTCTCTTTACTCTAAAGCTCCAACACCTTTCTCAAAATCCTCGCAGTTCCCAGTAGTGTAGTCTTCTGAAGTAATGAAATACTAATTTTAACATTCAATTTTGCCAACCACTTGTCCAAATTTTTTGTTACACTTCCCAATGATCCGACAACAATTGGAACCACCTGTACAGTTCTCATGTTCCATATTCTATTAATTTCTCTTTTAAGATCCTGATACTTTTCAACTTTCTCATTCTCCTTTTCACCAATTCTTTTATCCGCTGGTACGGCAATATCAATAATAGTGCACTTTCTCTCCTCCTTATTTACAACTACAATGTCCGGTCTTCTGGCTTCAATGACATGGTCACACTGTATGTTCACATCCCAGAGTAATTTAACATCGTCATTTTCACTTACACTGTCTGGTGCGTGTTCGTACCACTTGTCTGCCTTGTCCAGATGATATTTCTCGCATAACTTCCAATGAACTGCTCTTGCAACATTGTCATGTCTCTGTTTGTATTCCCTTTGGGCCAGCTTTTTACACTCACAGACAATATGGTTTACACTCTCTCCTTTCTCGCCACATAGCCTACATAATGGGGATTCCACCGTTTTGTCAATATGATATTTTACGTAATTAGTCCTAAGGGCTTGTTCTTGGCTTGCTAATAATTGTTATTATTATTATTATTATTATTATTATTATTATTATTATTATTATTATTATTTGTAGGTTTTATCGATTTATTTTTATACAGGTTATATCCGGGTATAAACCATATACCTAGGGTATATAACCAACAATCATGTAATGGAGAGCACTTTCCGTAGGATATGTGCAGTTCCCAGCAACGAGATCTTCTGTATCTGACTGATCTCACTTCTTGCTGGTATTCTCTCAAGGTACTCGCACACTCCCTTTTTGATCACTCCAAGCGCTCCAATTACCACAGGAATTGTTGTAGTCTTCATACCCCACATTCTAGTTACTTCAATTTCCAGATCTTTGTATTTTGCCAATTTTTCAAATTCTTTCATTGAAACATTTTTGTTCGATGGAATAGTGAAATCAATCAAAGTGCACTGTTTAGTGGTATGGTCTTTAATAGTGATATCAGGCCCATTACTGCTTAGGGCTCTGTCAGTGGTGATTGGCATATCCCAGAGAATAATTCTTTTCAGAAAAGCGCAATAGCCTATGTGCAAAATCAAAGTGTTTTAGATTCATAGATTTTATATTATATATAGGAATAAACTTGTAATTAATACACTTCGAAGGAAACAAACATCCATCTGCAGATATTAAAAGTAATAAGGGGATCTTCCTAAAAAAAGCTCAATAGAGCTTGCTGAGATCTCCTGTCATTATATTCGAATTAGCAGACATAAAGATAGTAGTGAAAATGTAATAGATATAATGGACAAAAAAATTGGCCAATTTTTTTCAAGTTGTAATCCAGAAGACATTTATTGATAGTTTCAGTGCACTAGTATATAATTGTTAACAAAACTGAAGCATATATTTAGGTTCTCATTCATACAGACGTCTTTTTTTGGCTTTTCAAAATGATACTAAACATGGTGACAATGCCCCTTAAAAGTACGGAAAACAAATTCGCGGACAGCGTACCTGGTCTGAAAAGTACACTGAAACAGTGGCGAGTAGCCCAGTACCTCGTGTGCACCTCTCCTTTCATTGTTATCAGGTCTGGGGACAAAGTTTAGCTCTTTTATGGAATGGTTTCTCGTACCTTTGCAAAAGTGTGTTATATTAATAACCTGTGTGATATTTTTTATGCTTGTTTTGTTTTTCGCGCAGCACGCTGTATAGAACGAAAACACCCTAAAACCTCTATCAAGACCCCGTTGGGCTTATTAAATTTTTAGGCCTCAAGAAGGGGAGGGGAGATGAGGGTTGTGGGGTGGGTATTAGAGAGGAGCGCTTAGTAAAAAAGGGGGTCAAAAACAATTTCTTTTACACCACTTATCACCAATTAACAATAAGTAATACCCAAGTATAAAGGTACTTCTGGACATTAAATGACTAAGTTTCCCCACAAACTGGCTGAATAGAAACAGATTTGCATTGGCTTGATGAAAATAATTTTTCTCACTTTACAAACCACGTTTCAGTTCTGAAAACTAAATGGTGAATTATTGTGACTTCTAGTTATAGACCTCGCGTTATATTTCTACTTCTTTCTACTTTAAAAAGGAAATTCACTGAATTATGCAGTCATCCGATTCTCCGCAAGTGGTGATACGAATACAGGACACCCTTGTAAGGCGGACACGAGTGGTTTATTGTTTCTGGCCGAATTTCACTTGTTCGTCTGTAACTAAACTCTCCATAAGGTGGACACCTCTATAAGGCGGACACCTATCTAAGGAAGATATCTAGAGCTGGTCCCCAGGGTCAGCTAGCGCTGGTCCCGAGGGTGTCTTGCTTAACTCTCCATAAGGCAGACACCTATCTAAGGAAGATATCTAGAGCTGGTCCCCAGGGTCAGCTAGTGCTGGTTCCGAGGGTGTCTTGCTTAACTCTCCATAAGGCAGACACCTCTCTAAGGAAAGCAGCTAGAGCTGGTCCCCAGGGTCAGCTAGCGCTGGTCCGGAGGGTGTCTTGCTTAACTCTCCATAAGGCAGACACCTCTCTAAGGAAGACAGCTAGAGCTGGTTCCGAGGGTCAGCTAGTGCTGGTCCCGAGGGTGTCTTGCTTAACTCTACATAAGGCAGACACCTCTCTAAGGAAGGCAGCTAGAGCTGGTCCCGAGGGTCAGCTAGTGCTGGTCCCGAGGGTGTCTTGCTTAACTCTCCATAAGGCAGACACCTCTCTAAGGAAGACAGCTAGAGCTGGTCCCCAGGGTCAGCTAGTGCTGGTCCCGAGGGTGTCTTGCTTAACTCTACATAAGGCAGACACCTTTCTAAGGAAGACAGCTAGAGCTGGTCCCCAGGGTCAGCTAGTGCTGGTCCCGAGGGTGTCTTCCTTAACTTTCCATAAGGCAGACACCTCTCTAAGGAAGGCAGCTAGAGCTGGTTCCGAGGGTCAGCTAGTGCTGGTCCCGAGGGTGTCTTGCTTAACTCTCCATAAGGCAGACACCTCTCTAATGCAGACAGCTAAAGCTGGTTCCGAGGGTCAGCTAGCGCTGGTCCCGAGGGTGTCTTATGCTTAACTCTCCATAAGGCAGACACCTCTCTAAGGAAAACAGCAAGAGCTGGTCCCCAGGGTCAGCTAGTGCTGGTCCCGAGGGTGTCTTGCTTAACTCTCCATAAGGCAGACACCTCTCTAAGGAAGGCAGCTAGAGCTGGTCCCCAGGGTCAGCTAGCGCTGGTCCCGAGGGTGTCTTGCTTAACACCAAGAGCTTGTTCCGAGTATCACCTAGAGCTGGTCCCGAGGGTCAGCTAGCGCTGGTCCCGAGGGTGTCTTGCTTAACTCTCCATATGGCAGACACCTCTCTAAGGAAGGCAGCTAGAGCTGGTCCCCAGGGTCAGCTAGTGCTGGTCCCGAGGGTGTCTTGCTTAACTCTCCATAAGGCAGACACCTCTCTCAGGAAGGCAGCTAGAGCTGGTTCCGAGGGTGTCTGGCTTAGAGAGAGTTCAATGAACCAGGCTTTTAAGGTATTCGCTTGGGAACTTCTATGCTCTGTACTGAGTGTAAGCGTTGATTAATGCTTTCACACTAGTAAAAGAAAAAGAATTTAGACGAGTTGTAAGATTTAAAACAAACGCCTTGAAAAATACATTAAGTAATGCTCCACATAAGAACTACGGTAAACTTCATTGTTCTGCGGCATTGGCTCTTTCCCGCATAGAATGTCTTTGATTTCAAGAACAGCGGAGGAGCTGATGGTTTATAATTATATTTCAGTCTAAAAATAAAGAAAATCCATTTGCGTCAAATAAATTTTAGGAAATGTTCGTGCTTAACCAATCAGAACAGCAGAAGACAATAGCTAATAATTTTGCTTCTTTGATGAAGTTCCTCAAATACAATTTCTTTAAAAAATTGTATGTTGTGCGATTGGGTCTTAAGTTACATGAAACCTTTATAAACTCATTCAAAATGCACCTTGAACCCTAACTTTTTAGCGGTCTTTGAGTCTAGGCCAATGAGATCACTAGTTGTAACAATGAAAAAAGTTGACATTCCATTGTGCATTGCCGTTAGTACTTTCCTTCTTATGCGGATCATTACTTAAATAGAATTCTATTCTTGAATTTCTCATAAAGATTGTTCCAGCCCCAGTGTGACCAAAGAAAACATCTTGTGGCCGAAAGTGATTTTGTGGTGAAGTGTTGCTGGAGAACCCCTGGATGAGTGTGATTTAAATAAAAAAGATTTGAAGGTGAATAGTGAATAGCTTAGAAATGTTAGTTTTACATCTGTGTTGTAGCAATATAGTCGACTCTCCCTAGGCGGACACCTAAGAGGGACGCTAGTGCTTGCCTGGTCCAGGCCGAGTTTCATTTGTTTGTCTGTATTTTAACTCTCCATAAGGCGGACAGCTAAAGCTGGTCCCGAGGCTGTCTGGCTTGGGAGAGAGTTTATTGTAAATGCGAAAAAGAGAGCAAAATCATCACATCCTATAACATCGAAATTAAAGAATCTGACCAACCCAGTTTGCATTGCGCGCCTACCTTGGTTCATCCACCATTTTCAGGCCCCCCGAAAGTCCATACTGTATTGTAGATGAGAAATTCACTCGTGCAAGAGGTGATATGCTTGCCCAAATATGGAATATAACCGTATCATAATTTTTATAGAGGGGGGCGTAAGGGTTTGCGGTGATGCGGTTTTGCGTTATTTTTTATGCGGTATTGCGGTAATTTTAATTTTAACCCGCGGTATTACGGTTTTACAAAACTACGCGGTTTGCGGTTTTCATGTAGTTTGATGAATTTCGATGCGGTATTGCGGTTTTGACGTTTATTCTGCGCGGTTTTGCGTTTTATTTCCGTGCGGTTTTGCGGTTTTCGGACCCCCCTTATGCCCCCCTCTTTATAATATAAATTTTGAAATATTAACTTGTAGTAATTATTAGTTTCCGTGTACCTCTGTCCCCAGAGTTGGAGGCACTGCAGCTCATTTCAGCATATGGGGGGTATACGTTCCCTTTTTTCCACAAAGTGGTTTTGGGTTTTCGTATCTTCGGTGCCATACTTAGGTACTTTTATGAACATCAATCTTTTGTGATAACGAGTATTAAAATTTGATGTACGCTGATAAGTTGATGGCAGTCTGGCAATAAACTGGCTATGAGGTCCTTGCTGACCTACGGGCCCCTGTATCTACACAGTTGTGTGTGTGTTTCTGGGTAGTGTAGGCAAAATTGGAGGTCTTTTGATAAGTTGGCATGAGCCGAATTGATGCATATTTTGCGATATTCGAGAGGAGAAAAGCGTTTCAGTCTAGAGCCCCTTCTCCAGTTTTGGAGGACCTGACTGGTCGTGCGGTCATCTGGGAAGTAATTTAAACGACTGAAGTAATTGAGCATGCTGATGTCACGTTTTACAGGAAGAGGTTCAAAGCAAGCCTCGTGCCTTTATATGTTATTCGTGTCGATTTAACAGCACCGGTGACGACTAAGGCCGCCACATGCTATATAGTCCTCATTCTTAAAACATGTTACCTGTTACTCTTACTTCCAGATTTCAGCTGCCTATGAATGGCTTCCCGGTCTGGGAAAATAGAAACCCTGATTTATTAAATGTTTATTTATTTATACATTTATTTTTATTGCTTTTCACTTTAAACATGACTTTTTTGTGCATGATATATTCTATAGCAATTACTTCCATCACATACATCAAATTGCTTACATTAATATATGTAATAGATAAAATATGAGCAGGAGACCTTTATGGGCATTTAACGGCGAGCCGCAGGCTCGCCGTTTTAAAGCCCATAAAGGTCGGACGCGAATATTTTATCTTACTTGTGAAATGAAACCGAATAGACTGTGTTTGTCATGGTAATCACGTGGGCGTGGAGTTGTCCCATAGGAGTTTGGAAATATCCAGCATTGGATTTAACAATTTATTTGCAGAGAGCTTTTGCAGTAGAAACATGGCTGGTCGGTTTCGCTCTCTAAAGAGTAAAGTAAAGTAAAGTAAAGTTTATTAATCAATCACAAACAAATAAAGCGAATTGGGCGGATAACGCTCTCCATTTTGCTTGGCCACTTCACAAACGAACTTGCTCAACCAAAAGTTCAGCGTAGTTGCCGACATGTGCTCGAGTGAAACGGTCAGATCTTCAACGTCTTCGCATTTGAGACCGGCCACTCCAACAATTTCCAACATTGCACATTGATTTTGCCGTCGCTGCTGCCATTCCTCAAAGACTTTTCTATCCCATTTAGTATTGTATTGTGTTGCTTTCGGAGTGGCTTCCGACACTAGACTTGTCTCTTCTTCTTTACTCTTTGGAGAGCGAAACCGACCAGCCATGTTTCTACTGCAAAAGCTCTATGCAAATAAATTGTTAAATTCAATGCTGGACTCCCGAACTCCTATGGGACAACGCCACGCCCACGTGATTACCATGACAAACACAATCTATTCGGTTTCATTTCACAAGTAAGGTAAAATATTCGCGTCCGACCCGCGAGCCATAGGTGAGCCGTTTTAAAGCCCATAAAGGTCTTCCGCTCATATTTTATCTATTACTTAGAGAAGTTTACAGGACTCATCTTTATCAAAGTTAAGCATACTAATTAGGCCAGTTAGAGATCTTTAGAAAAGTTAATCCTATTGATTATTCAACTAATTCATAATTCATCAACCCTGCCTTTCCAAACCCTCCCCGTGCTTTCAGACAGTTGATTTTTATCGGGGTTTACAAAGTTATACATGTGACTCAAATACTGCCTATTTATTGGTCATAACTGTTATGAATTATTAACGAATTTTACAAAGATACATAAAATTCTTCATTTCCCTGTCTGCCTTGATTATTTCATTACAACAATACGTAACAAAAAAATATATATTAATTATTAAATGAAATAAACGTTAACATGGTTACAGAGGCATCTTGCTTTCAGTTTTGTTTACCTATAAGTTCTTCACGTTGGAGTCGATAAGCAATCTTATACATTGTATATTTTAAATCATCTTGAGTACAATGAACTTATTTCACTTTTGGAGATACAGGTATTGCGAATAATATATAATATTAATTTTGTATACCAAGTTTGAGCTATGTTGCCCACTCATGGGTGGTAATACCCCAAAAAAACTCTTCACATACAGATAGCGATAGAGCAACGCTGTTTGATTGCATATAAAGCGTAGTAGAAACAGTCATTATTCTCTTCTATTCTGTAGAAACAAAGCTCTGGTGGTTATTCGATGTTGAAATTTGTAGTAGAACTCTTTGAGTTGATGCTCTTTACAGATGCCCATAGACCGGTGAACGATATTGCCCATTTCTTAGGGTCTACAGCTTTTCCTGTGGCTTTCTTAATAAACGGAGATCAGGAGCCTATAATAAGCTCCTGCGGAGATATATGTGGCTTTAACAAGCACGCCGCGGTTCCTGAAAAGCCGATTAGCGCTAACTGACGATTAAATCACCCTAATCGAGGATTAGGATTCACGATTAGCACTAATCAAGGGATAAACTAAGGGTTAAATTTAATCCACCTAGCGAGGTCGATTAACTCACTAATCGGTGAATAACGTTTGTCAAAATAAACAAAATGGCGGAATGAACTGTTCGTTAAGTTGGTTCTGGAAATAGTGGAAAGCAACTTATACCAGAAATCAGTTCTCCTGGCACCAGTTGTTCAAAAGGTGGATAGCGTTATCCACCTTTTGAACAACCGGGACCAGACGTTAATGACCGAGATGAACTTGTTGTTCCTACCAATTAAAGAGAGAATAAACCGAGTTTCGGTAACTATGCCGTGATATTGATCAACTATATATCAACGTTTATGCGGCCGTTTTTATCGTCGGTAGAATTATACATATCCGATTATTTTTCTATATGAATTTAAATACTGAACCAAAAGAGGCCGTCATGGCACGACTTAACGGTCTCGTTGTGAATAACTGGTTATACTTGTTTATTGCCAGTTCCATCGAGGGTCAAATCTGTTTCAGGAACACCTTTTTATCCCTCGATTAGTTATCCTGGGAATAAGGAATTTAATCGTGGATTAACCGCTAATCGGGGCCCGGGGGGTGGGGGGGGGGGGGGGGGGGGGTAGTTTAATTGGCTTTCCAGAAACCAGGGCCAGATGTTTTGGGATTGCGGAAATAATCTGAAAGTAGTTTAAAAAGTTATTTCTTGGCTTGCACATAACGTCATAAAATTGAAAAATCTCAACTATACATCCTACAAAGCTATTTCTAACATGGTATGTGGAAACCAGTGTTACAATCTTTCACAAAAAGTTTCAAGTTTTAACGATGTTTTGCTCCGGAGTTGTAAAGGTTTGAAATGTGACACGCAATTCGTCACGCTGTTTAAGGTATGCCGTGGAAATAAACAAAATAAGATGAAAGTTAGTTTGCATTATATAAGCTTATGTAAGCTGATTTAATGGAACCTATAGTGAATCCAATCTTTTGTGATAGGATTTATGTTGTAATTAAGACTGAAGTTTCTACCGCCTTGTTCGTGTGCTGAAGTGGAAATGCTCTTGCGCCTCAAACTTTGACCCAGGTGTATAGTTTTAAACTCTCTACAATTCCATGAACATTTTAGAATCGAAATCTGTTTTTAATGCTTCTCAATTTTGATATGACATATGTGCAAACCAGTAATATAGCCAACCAATCAGAGTGAGTTTTACTAATATAGTGTTTGGCGAATACAGTTGATTCATTTACTTTCAACACCGGCCAGTTTTGTAATTATTTTAAAATTGTATTGCTTAGACTGAAATTAAGTAGAGATTTTTAGCATTTTGGTCTGAAATTGCATACGGGTGTTTTGGGCAATGTATTTTAAATTGGATATGGTTTTTAGAAGAAACAACTTTGTTTATTTTGGATGTTGGATGTGATGAACATCGGGGTTTCTTTTTAAAGCAGAGCAAATCTTTTAAATGGACGAAAGAACCTGACATTTGAAGAAGCATATCCAAATCTCTTTATGGAAAATGCTTTTTGGTATAATGCATAGGAATCTCTCATGCAGTTAAGAGTGACTTTCCCTAAATACCAACTATAGCGTGCAAGATAGAAAAATCGAAATCGCCCAAACTTTGCCACAATAAAGACCTTAGAAAACTATTTTAGAAAATATAGGTTTCAGCTGTTTTGGATTTATATATTCCAAGCAGGACAATATTTTAGTACTTACCCTTGCCAGAGGCCGCAGACAGGCGAAAAATGCCCTTTTTAGTTGGCCTCGTGTGCAAAATTTAAAAGAGGCTGGATCACTATTTCACTACATAGAATTCAGCGATCCTTTCTTTACCTTTTGCCGATATTAGAATGTAATAATATTTCAATTACAATTTTTGAGCATTTTTTAAGTTACCGTTAGAAATGGTGTTTTTAAAAGTGTCAAAATTGGCTAACTTAAGAATCAAAAATCGTTATCTGGTACATGGATTTCGAACTCAAGTTAACATTCTAATAAAACAGCAACTCTAGTTCTATTGAAATATGAAATAAAATTTTGGGGCAATTAAAACTGCAAAATTTGACAGCCGAAAACATTCACGCTACTTGATCGAAATTGGAGAATGACAGTCGTATCGCCCGCCGATAAAATTGAATTGCCCTAGTGTTTTTATATATTTTCTTCAAGGAGACCTTTCTCGTACCACTTTATGGCCATATTTAGCTTTTCCTGGTAAAATGCATCCTCTGTGGCTTCGAAAAAGTTCTATTCCTTTAGTCGTTTCTCATGCAAATTAAGACAAATCGCTATACTTTGTTTACAACCAAGAATTGTGCCGAGCGTGACAGGCACCGTGACAAGTTTTACTGTCCCAGGTCACCAGCTCTGTCACGCTCGGCACGGCGATGAACGGACTTTGTTTTCTCGACGTTCTTGTATCGTTCTCGACCCAAAGAAATCAAAGGTGAGTCCCGCTTTACTTTCGTTTTGTTTTATTTTTATGTCTTATGTTATCATATAAGAAGATGCCCTAAGAAAGTAGTGAAGATGAAGAGATTCACAAGGGTTTATCGGCGATAATTCTTGGTTGTAAACAAAGTATAGCGATTTGTCTTAATTTGCATGAGAAACGACTAAAGGGATAGAACTTTTTCGAAGCCACAGAGGATGCATTTTACCAGGAAAAGCTAAATATGGCCATAAAGTGGTACGAGAAAGGTCTCCTTGAAGAAAATATACAAAAACACTAGGAACTGTTTTATTAGAATGTTAACTTGAGTTCGAAATCCATGTACCAGATAGCGATTTTCGTTTCTAAAGTTAGCCAATTTTGACACTTTTAAAAACACCATTTCTAACGGTAACTTAAAAAATGCTCAAAAATTGTAGTTGAAATATTATTACATTCTAATAACGGCAAAAGGTAAAGAAAGGATCGCTGAATTCTATGTAGTGAAATAGTGATCCAGCCTCTTTTAAATTTTGCACACGAGGCCAACTAAAAAGGGCATTTTTCGCCTGTCTGAGGCCTCTGGCAAGGGTAAGTACTAAAATATTGTCCTGCTTGGAATATATAAATCCAAAACAGCTGAAACCTATATTTTCTAAAATAGTTTTCTAAGGTCTTTATTGTGGCAAAGTTTGGGCGATTTCGATTTTTCTATCTTGCACGCTATAGTTGGTATTTAGGGAAAGTCACTCTTAATGTCTTCAGCCTGTCTTGGATATCCCAAAGCAATACATGTCTTCAATTAACGCTTCTTCAACTTCATATGGAATATAATAAACCAAAAAAAATAAAGCATCAAGTATTATACCACGATTTCTCCCAGGGAGTGCCTGAAATATTTCTATCTGGTTTAAAGCACTCCGTTTAGCCTGGATCAAATGTCTATTCGCCTCGGGAAGCAACTTAACTGAAACATGGAGTGTAGTTCCTTTTTTTTTTTCTTCGCTATGTACGGAGGCCACTAGCTAACGTTCTTTTGCGATGCAATTATGACAACAGTACTTCAAACCTACCACTATTTTAAAAAGAGATTTTAATATTCTTTACAGAGCTTATTATACTTTATTGCGAGGGTAACGGCTGGGTATTGTTTAGTAATAAATATAGCACCACAGATGGGAAATCGTTTTTCATCCCGAGTGGTATCAAAAAGGTATTGCAGCCATTCAAGACATCTTTTTTTATGACAATGGCCGTTTTCTATCTTTTGAAAGCTTTCTGCAAAGCTATCTATCACGCGCGCCCCAAAATTAAACATCACACATTCTACGCAGGATTTTAGTCATATCCTGCATCACTTTCTTGTGGATGTTTTGCTGTTCAAACCCTAACGGGAACGTGATTTGTATTGTAAACGTTATGTATAAACTGGAGGTTACAGATTGTAATGATAATGCTGCGAGCAGATGCTGGGCAGTAAAACATAACGGAAATAATAAATGTACATACAGATTTTGATAATTTCATAAATGAGTAGTTCTTTGTGATCCATTGTTCAATCGGCAAACTCTGAGCACGTAAAAACGCTGAAAAACTCATAAAAGAACATTGCCTTCCCCGTGAAATGTCACTAAATCGTTCGTGACCTTGATGAATGCTTCCAGCAACAAATAAGTTTGAATTTGGCATGATACATTTGCGGCGAAAGACGCATCGAGAGCCAGGTGCATCTAAGTTATGATGACACCGCTGGACGTACGCTTGCTCAAAATCATCGTGACAAACAAAACCTGCATAACATAAGGCGCAGGGAACCCAAGGAACCACAGGCAAATGCTACTCGCCTGGGGGCTCGCAGCAATAAGTTCCACGTCATGTAACCTTGTTTCAAATCCTTCAGGTAAAGTCTGTAATTTTCAGACGAAACCGGTCGAAAAATAAACCTTGAGTCAACAAGGTTTCGTTGCTGTGTGCTTCTCACTAGTACCTTGATGAAAAAATTAAAAAATTACAAGCCAAGAATAACGTTTTAGATTTCTTATTTAGCATGGGTGTGACGTCACGTAACATTTGTAAATTCGAAAATTCGAAATTACTGCGGTTCCAACTCGCATGAACATCGAACTCTCTGCAGTGTTTTCGTCATGAATGTAATAAGCATCACCATTTTCGTACAAAAAACGCTCGCATGGAAAATCTTTTTATGCTGTTTAATAAAACTCACTTTTATTTAAGCGTCAATGTACTAATTGAGGACAATGTTTTTACTTTCCCTGCTTGAAACGGGGCCGCCATTTCTACGTAGTCATCCACAGGGAACCCAAACGATTTATTAGCTATAACATAATCATTTAATAAAAATATTGTTATTTACCTGTTTTCCTGTGTCTTTTTGAGTCGTTTTGGAAGCGATTTGAATCAGAGCGAAGACGGTTGACCTTGCACATTTCAAATATTATCTTGTCTGCCGCTTCGTACGTACGACGCGCCTATCACGTCTCAAGTTTCCATTATTATTAATTCAAATTCCCATTAATATTAACTATTACTCTCCTCGGGGGAGAATCTCGGGTTTCAATTTAACGGCCACGAAAAGAGAGAAGAGAACAAGTGCTCTCTTCTCTTTCTCTTCCACGAGGAGAGTTAATAGTTAATGTAATGGAAACTTGAGACGTAATAGGCGCGTCGTATTTACGAAGCAGCAGATTAATATTCGAAACGTGCAAGGTCAACCGTCTTCGCTTCAAGTCGCTTCCAAAACGACTCAAAAAGATACAAGAAAACAGGTAAATAACAATATCTTTTGTTAAATGATTGTATTATAGCTAATGAAGCGTTTGGGTCCCCTGTGGTCATCCGTGCCAGGTGAAGGTCCAATCGTTTGCAGATATCATAGCACATTCGTCCTCAGTAATTTTAGGACCCTGAGTGTTGTTCTGGTCGTAGCCTGTTGCAGGCTCTCAGATAGTGGGGCGAGCGAAGATAAAAACGAGGGAGGGGGCGGGGGGAAGGGGCGGAAGGAGAGCCTGTAAGACTTTCTTTAATGGACCACTTCTCGTATACCCTCTGATTGGTCAATTTTGACAGGTACCGTCAACACCCGCAAAACTCGTGATCTGCGCCATTCATTATGGCGAACACACGGCGGGTTCTCGCGCGCGATTTCGAGGACTCGAGTTATGTGCTATTTTGAAAGAATATCACCCGGATTTCGGAGAAATAAGGTCGCTTAGGAAGGAGCAAGAAACGCGTCTTTAAACCTGCCTCGTGGAAAATATATATCCGCGGTTTTACCGACCGGTTTCAGGAAGAGGTTAGGGCCCTGAGCTATAAGGTTTCGTTTCGTCGCTGCAGGATTTTAATTTCACGGTAGATCCGAGCTTAGCAGAGAGAGTTGTTGCTTAAAAAGGTTATTCAACTTGTAGAGAGTTGAAGTTTGTCTCGGTCAAGGCTGTGATTTTAGCATCCATTCGCCTCGCTTTGTTTACAACAGACAAACTTCAGGTGAGACTTGATCTCTAGTCCGTTGCACGCGGCATTTGAAACGTTTTATCAGTCAAGACTAGAATCCTCCATAACAAACTAAATGTACGATACCCGTTCAAAACATAGAAGGAGCAAATCGCATTAAAAATCGTGCCTTGTAACCCTGTGGCCAAGTGAAGCGACAACATGGACCAAACTCTCGATCCTAGTAAAAGCCACTAAATCAGGGTCGGCCAGGGTTTTTGGGTATACGGTATATCAGGGTTTTTAACATCAGGTATACAGTATTTTTAGGTATAAAATTGGGTATTAAGTATTACACATTTTCTGAATTTTGGTATAAAGTATACAGCTCTGAAAAATCAATGTTCTTTGCTTTTAAAAATGGGAAGCACACTGTTCAACTTTCAAAACTTTCGAGACTTTTCCCAGTTGCCTGGGTATGCAAAGCGTTGTGTGACGTTTATGTCACGTTCTCCTTGTCTGTTTTGTTGCCCACTGCTGACCCAGTTGTGCGCAGACACCACGTGACAAAATCTGCAATGCAAAGTAATGGCTGACATCTTCATCTCTGTCGCGAGCGATATTTATGCCAGTTTCTTGTTTTCTGTTTAAACTAGGTGAAGCGAAACCGATCGAGAAATGGTCGACTTATATTAAGTTAGAGGAACAGACGTTTTCTTCACTTCAAAGGAGGTTTACTATGGACGGGTACGGAGGCTTCCAAGAGAAAGCTCGCCAGTCCGGATTCGACAAAGTGGACTATACTTTTGGGGTGAAACATAAAGTGCCGATCCTCAGGATTTTCCAAAGTTATTATAAAAGGTGACAGCCTAACACAAATCCTGCTCGTCGCTAAAAGCATTTTAGTCCAGCTTTAGAATAAGTCTACCCCAAGTACGTGTCTGAGAGATTTTTCCGTTCAGATCAAAATAAAGATATAACAGGCCTGTTGTTCTAAATGTCCTTTTTTTGATCTTTGGAAAAAAGCTCTCGCTGTGATACTGACAGGAGGAATTTACGTTTTCCAGAGCCGTTTAGAATATTTAGTTACGCCGTCATTTCATTGTCAGTAGTAGTTCAGATCAGTAGTAGCCGCTTATAGGAATTCTTCGCTGCTTAGGATCAGTTCATTTCTCAGTACGTGATTTAATGTGAGCGCAAGTCTGTGGTTAGCATAACTTGCGATGATGTAGTGTTTCTTCATCACGACATTATCACGACATTATCAGACATTATCAAGGCGGCCCACACGTCCGGAGTTTAACCCCAGATATGTTATAAAACATATCTAATAGCTCTTGCTGCCACAAGGTGGTTCGAAATTAAAACTTGAAGAGATTTGTAGTGAGCATTCAGTGCATTCGTAGTCTAGAATGCGACCAATCGAACGCACCCGTGGTCACCTTGCATAGAATTTCTTTTGAAAATCCTCAGTACTGTCTACAAGTTGCTAAATCATACAGATACTCCGGAGAGCATAGGGGACCTAGTTGAGCGCAGAAATATTACATACGATCTAAGAGGAAAATACATTTTAAAAGTACCGAAGCCTATAACACCACCACGTACGGCCTTAAATCATGGCGCTATCAGGCTACCAAGTTATGCGGGAATGCCCTTCCTAATACGTTGTGAAAGGCAACTGACCACAACGCGTTTAGAAAAGGCCTATATGATATCAACACTGAAGAGTAGCGTAATTGTACACGTTAAATAAAGTTATTGTATTGTATTGATTGATTGGCTGCACTGCTAGGATCCTTTCTATGAAAATACGCCCTACATCTTTGTCCTTGCTCTACCACTCACTGTTGTGCGGGAATCTGTATGATGAAAATTTCACTGAGAGGGAAGAAGAAAGTTGTTTTTTTTTTTCCAAATGTCACCTTGAAGAAAAGATAAACAAAAGATCACGAAAGTGCGCTTGACTTTCTACTTAGTCTCGTAAGACTCCAAGACTCCCTAAGACCCTTTTTCCCCTGAGCTTATTCTTGGTCTTTTATTAATAGTTATGTTTGATCTACCACTACTGAATTTAAAGTTAGATTTAGGAATCACAAATCTACGATGAAAACAAACAAGAAAACCTGCGAGGTCGCCATACACTTCAATAGAACGCCACAAATTCTAACAGATTTCACTTTTCAATGCATAGACCGAATTTATACAAACACAAATCAAGACACAGAAAAATTACTTGTCACGAAAGAAGCATACTGGACTGCACAGCTATTTTCTCTTTCGCCTTTTGGGCTAGATAAAAGACAGGAATTTCATTCAAAAAATCGTATTCAATACAATTAAATTCCGGGAGGTTTTATCACTAGGTTGCGATTTTCGTATAGTAGACTTTTAGTATTAATTTTATATTTTTTATCGCCTTTTGTAATTGTCTTAGCGTTCAAGGGCCTCGTTCGGGAATTTGTTATTTTTGTACTGGCCTCGTCACTCAAATGCTCTGAGTGTGGAATTTATCAGTCACTCATTGTTTAAGGACCCTGCTCAGAGATTTTGTTGTGGCATTGGCCTGTATGATTATTCAAAGCCCTGAATGTGAAACTTATTACGTTGGGGCAATTGCATAACTTTAACCATTTATTTTTGATTGTTTTTCTTAGTTATTTTATACCTTCTATTGGTAGGTTACCGTAGTTCGTTAGTATATTTGTGGCACTTGTGGTTTTCCTTTGGTTTAGTCTCGTTATCACTTCTATTATTGAATTATTGTTGTAATTTTGCTTTTATTTTTGTTACGTAATTTAATGTTAAGTCATTGTTGTAACCGTATTCAGTTAAGTCTCATGTGTAACAGTCTGTTCAACTGATGAAGGTCGAGAGACCGAAACGTTTTTTAACTAATTTTTTATATTTTTTATACCAAAAGTTGTCCATTTTAGGTCTTTTTTAACTAGTTTTTTATCATATCCACCGAATCCGGACTGTGAATCCATTATTGTGATCCTTTTGGTATGACATCTTTCGTTGGCTCAGGCAGCACCTTCAAAACCGTCTATATATTTGAACAGTATATGAGAGAACCCCTCACCCTGCACACCCCAAATAATCATATTTTTACTGAATAAATGTTTGAAAGAAAAGTTGCCCTGAGTGGGATTTGAACCCACGTCCTCCTGCATACCTAGTTAGGCGTGATAACCACTACACTATCAGGACAACCATGCTGACAACACGGCAATCTAAGATGTGATTTATGTGATTCTGGACGTGGGCCTCCCGGGATTTTTTCCTTCAAGGTGATAGGGTAGGGGAAAGCCTATAACTCCATTTGAAACCCACTGAACTAAGAATCAAATTCATGATAACGACTGAAGTCAACTTAGCGAGTGACAAGGGAGGATCCACAAGGGATACAGGCTATTTTGTATATATATGAACAGTATATGAGAGAACATCTCACCCTGCACACCCCAAATAATCATATTTTTACTGAATAAATGTTTGAAAGAAAATTTGCCCAGATATATATATATATATATATATATATATATCTACCTGGATTTTTGAAAACGATATCGCACCAAGTAAGCGTTTGTGAGCGTTCTTGGCCTTGTTTTTAATATAAAGGTATAAAATATAATAGATTGTTGCTAGTCATTTTTCTCGCTCGCTCTTGCTCCCTTTTCCTCTTCTCTCTCTTCTCTGTCATTTTCGGGCTGATCGGGCTCATAAAAACCCTTGTTTGGGCTAGTTGCAGTGAAATTGCGTAAATTTTCGTTGAACACGTTTTGAAAAATTCAGGTATATATATATATATATATATATATATACCAGTTGATATGCACGCCTATATATATATAT
This sequence comes from Cladopsammia gracilis, assembly GCA_022457155.1. NCBI lineage: Eukaryota > Metazoa > Cnidaria > Anthozoa > Scleractinia > Dendrophylliidae > Cladopsammia > Cladopsammia gracilis. The sequence continues at coordinate 675,159 of JAJGOT010000214.1, read as the reverse complement.
TTTTCGACGAAAAATGTGAACATAGCCATTTTGTTACGAGTGCAGTCGGTTAATGAACTTTCTTTTTATTAAATGTTAGGAACATTAAGATGCATCGCGCCGTGTAATTGGCTCACAAGCACAAACGAGGTTCATCATTGAAAGATAAACAACACGAAATTGGACAAATAATACTGCAGAAGCTACAGAATGTATAGTATTTGTGATTGCTTTCTTTACAACGCAGTAGGTAAAGCGCAAAGAGTCTTGGGTAATCATTGTTTTGGACGTTTTTAATTTAGTGCCTGAAGGGCTTGTGGTGAGTACTTACCGCTTCAATCTATAAATCACTTGGACTACGGTTTTAGTCCGTTTCCGAAGTTTGATAATAGTATCTGTTAAAGCATTATTTCTCTGTGGGGAGCATTTGATAAAAGAAGTGGACCACTTAAACAGACTCAGCGGGGCTCCAAGCTTGCAGAATATGGCTAAGTAGTCTTCACAAAAGATCAATTGTTTTGCACGCGCCGTTGTCACCCATGTTGTCACGTAAACGTAGGTAGTGTTTTCCTATTTATCTGCTCGCTTCTATTAATATTATCTAATTGTCGTAACAGCAGGAAATGAGAACTTTTTTAAACCCCGTTAAGGCGCGAGAAATTCAATAACTCTTCTTAGACTTGACAAAAAGTGAGGTCTGTGTTTTCATTGATTTTCAAGTAGATTGAGTTTAACCAACACAGTAAATCTGCCATTATTTTGAATAAAACTGTCAGAGTTGTGAGTTAGTGGGCACGGGTTGTAAAACGGTGGCATTATTGAATTACACATGGAAACTAAACTACTAATAAAAATGATAATAAATCTCGGCGGTATCAATTTGACTTTTGATGAACGCCGTACCAATCATTCTTTGAGAAACGGTGCATGGAGAGGTATTTTCATCCTTGTCGTATCATAGTTACTCGTTTTCATCTTGAAAAACTTGTGTTTTACCTGGTTTGGACAGGTGCATGTTTAAGGATGCAAATAATGAAGATCTATCTTTCTATCATTTTCAAGAGGTGCGAGAACTGTCCAATTTTTGAAGTAGGTATTCATGTAAAGGTTCGATTTCCATTCATTTTATGCCTGAATAGCTATTAATCGCCTTTGTTGTGTTCATTGAGTCTTTAGTGAAGTGTTCATAACTTTAGTATTATGCAAGTAAAACAAAGGCTTCATGAGGGAGAACGTCCTTTGTTGGTGTTTGTTTGGTTTTTATATCTTCCATTTGTTCCCTGTTTCTCCGCTCTAAGCTTCCACCACGTGTTCACTAATTAAAAGACAAGTCAAAACAAACTTGAAAAATAGAAAACAAGTTTTAAAAACTTTTTGAAATGACGGTTTTTTTAATAGAACCCCACTTGTGTCTTCCCTTTACAAATTGTGTTCTTTTTATTTATGCGTGTGGTTCTCAGCAGTTGTAGTAACAAAGCTTAAATTTCCATTGAAGAATAGAAAACAAGTTATACAAATTTTTTGAAATGTCTTTAATGGAATCCCGGTTACTTCTTCCCATTACAAATTGTGTTCTGTTTATTCGTGTGCTTATCAGCAGTAGTAACAAAGCTGAAAATTCCATTCAGCCCTAGAATTTTCTGTTTTGTAAACAACCAATTCAGACCTTTGTTCGCGGGGTTGAAGGAAAGTGACAGATACTAACAATAGATTTGCTTCTTTTATGTTAGTGTTACTTGGACCCCCGGGCGACAAGAACATTAGGTGACCAATGCTTTATATATATATATTTAATAACTAAATATGACAACACAACACAATTCATTCATGATCGATAGTGTAAAAATAAATATGATGAATAAACCTAAAGGTAAAAACATATCTTGGCAATTTTGTACGTTTTATGCTATAATTTTGTCAATAGATAGCTCAGTTCTTGAGCCTATATTTGTTTCATTCTTGTTCTTCGTTACAAAAAATACTTGGTAAATATGGCAAAACAGATGGCTTGTGTTTCATATCGTTGGTAAGATTGAAGGTCACATGTGAATTCTTTTGTACTGATGAGCTGTGATTGTTTGTTAAGATTTTGAGCTTCTAAAACACATTTTCTTTGACCACGTTGTTCTCTCTGAAAAGAAGGAAACCGCAACTTCCTCCTCAAATTCCAGTTTAAAGCCCCAAAAAATGAAATCCAAAGGGCACTCGAAAATTGTTGGCCAAAAATAACACCCTTCTTGATGGCTTCAACAAAACAATTTGCTCCTGCCGAGTGATTTTCACTCAATTTTAATTTGCCACTTTTATCAACCGCCTTTCAAGGAACAATATGGTCTAACCGCGACACATCTGTTTTCACAAATGATACACTTGTTGCGGTTCATTAGCATTGTAATAAATGATATGTGACCGTGTGAGTGCTTTTCAGCAACCGATTTAAACCTTTAATTCCATAGTTCATAGCTTCAATCCGTATTGTTTTTGTCCTTGTGTTATTGTAAAATAAATTAAGGACTAATTTAACACATCTGTAGCAATCTTCGGATATCTCTTGTTTTAAGCCAGGAACTTTCTTCTTCAAATCAGTGTGTCTATAGCCTTCTAATATAAATTCAATTATGGTTTGACTGAAGCAGTTCACTTCAAAAGATAATTACCAATGGTAAACGTGAAGACCATTGGACGTGGAATGAATTTTATAATGTGATGTGCTTTGCGATAGTGATTTTCAATTCCCTGTAGATCTATAACCGCATCGTCGCCCATGTAAGAATAGGTATAAAATGGTTCCAATATTTGACGCTGTTGTTTTCGTTCTAATTTGTCCTATGACAGTTATGATGTGTTCGTGGAGTTATGTTCATTATCTGTAATAAAACGTTGACTCTTGAAGATTTAGCAGTTATCAGTTCGCTCCATCTTTAGAAAATGTTTTAACGCGATTTGGTTAATCATTATTAATGTTCGCCATAATGAGGTTAATAAGAGGATTAAGCAATGTGGAGTTTATGTTATCAATCTTAATTTGCTTAAAAGACCCTTGTGCTTGTGTTTGAGAATTGACTAATCTTATTAGCTTGGCAAATACCAGCACGGTATTTCCAAGGGCAATTTTGAAAGTACAATTGGGAACAGAAATTATTCGATGATTAAACAATGTGGAGTTTGTTATCAATCTTATTTAATTTTCGTAAAAGGCTCTTGTGCCTGTGTTTGAGAACTGACTAATCGTACTATCTTGGCAGATAGCAACACGGTGTTTCCAAGGGAAATGAAGAAACTAGAACTGGGAACATAATTTATTCGATGGTAGTTTTGTGTACTTTCCAAAGTTTTATATCTCTAATTTTGACATACAACGTTATCCCTATGCTTCCTTTACACTGTGCGAGTACACTGTGATATCCTGCAAATAAACATTTGTTGTGTATTATGCTCGTTTAATACATTTTTCAAGTATGGAATAATTTAACAGGTCAACTTAGTTTATGACGATTAAATTCCCGCTTTAAAAAAGGAAAGTGTTAAAAATGTTCTAAAGAGGACACGAGGTTGCTTTTGTTTCGTTTGTTAGTTGTATCATTTCTTTTCATGAGCTTCACCTTATCTCGCGTCAGTCTTACTAGAGAGTGAAGTTGTCTCGTAAGATGTCTGATTCAACAAGTTTTTACCTCCTTCAGCTAGATTCAGTTTATTTCATTTAATGTTCGTTGTGACGGTCCAACTTGATTTCTTGTATTGGGATTCTTTTATATTAGATGAAATTTGTTTGTTATATCAGCACCTTTCGTTGCATCGGGGCTACACTTTGAGAAACGTTTTGTTCGACAAAAATACACTGGGTGTTTGAAAACGATTTTTTATCGCCATTTCGGTATCCTCGAAAGTAGTTGTATTGGAAGAGGGAGTCCGTTTTACTCTTATGATAACTCTTTTTGTATAAACTGTTCGCTTGCAACATACATTTCGACGTATGTTAATGTCTCACCCTTACATTGCCTTATTGACATTCTCATTTCAAAGATGTCCTCTCATGAAGATATAAAAAGCATAAAATGCTAAAATTATAAACCGTGTTCCTGGTGTGTAAGATATTTTCAAATTACGAGCCATTCACATCTTTAGATTCGGTCACTCTTTGTTTTTTTTATAAGCGTTAGTCGATAAAGAAGCTGGTGTTATGTTTCTTAATTATTCTAATTTTTCGTAATTTTATTATCTTCGATTAGTTTGCTTGTTCTTGCAAGGGTTGGTTTGTATACGCTCCATTAAAAACACCTAAAAACGCATCAAATCGTAACACTGTTGCCATTATACCGACATAAAATTTCTCACTTTTTTTGTTCTTTTATTAACAACTGTTGCCTTTTAAGTTGTGACAAGGGGTGGTGTGATGCGTGAACCTGTAAAAATGAAAGTAATACAACCGGCGCCGTTCGCTTGTGTTATGTCCAGATGCGGGTGATTGTTTTCCTTGTACGGCTTGGCCTGGTGTTTGATTTCTTTTATCCTTGATGATTTGAAGTCCTCCAAATGTGCAGGTTCAATGTGACAAGAAACTTCGAGTAAGCTCCTTTATTTCTAACCGGTATTCAAAAGATTCAAAACTCTTAAAATTTGCTTATCTGATAGAGATCGCGTAACCTCGGTGGCACTTACATAATAAACGTTTTCATGATCATGTTTTGAAGAGTCTGTGTATTAAAGTATAAAGGCTGTTTCCCCCTGCCTTTTCTTTCTCACAAAGGTAAATTTGCGAAATGGTTAGTGTTAGTCAATGGTAAATCGAGAAACAAAGTTGGCTCAACGAGTGCACAGCAGATGTGACCGTCCGTGTCCGCAGAAGCGGATGCGCCGCGATAAAGGGCATGGGCCACTTTATCTCGCTCGTGTTTGCTCCAGCGAAACTTAATCAGGGTATCAGAAAAGATGGCGCTTCACAAAGATAACTTCAACTTGAAAAGCACTCGCGAGATAAAACCATGCTTTTCAAATTTGGTTATCTCGTAAACTGTCAACGTCAAAGTGGATTTCACCGGCAAGCAAAGTTCTGTTGACTAATTTGTATTTGACTGGCCAAAGATTCCCTCCATGTAATAGTATTTTTTATAACGGAACACTAATAACAGGAAAAAGGAAAATAATAACGGTTGTATATTTATAGTATCGACTGTTTCGGGCTAACCCGAAAGGCTCTATAATTATCCTTTTTGTCAACTATAATTGAGTCTTACGGCTGTTATTTATTAGGTCTTCAGACTTCTGGCGTCTCTCGCTAATTATATCGCAATGTCGATTAATATCTATTTCACAAGAACTTCATAGATATCCAAAGTTATTCAAATTAGTAATCTCTAAGACTACCTAAGTATGGTTACAATTAAAGTTTATCAATCGAGACATTAGCGCCAAGAATGCACAACGTACCATCTCTTGCTTGATACAGAGGTACGCAAAGACTGAGTTCGATGGTAATCACTAATTTCCTTTTTCCACATTTGGAAATCGACTAATCAGCCAAGCCAAACAGTGTGTAGAGGCCAAGAATAAACATCCCAAGCTCTGGGGCATAGAGGAAGGGAATAATCCAAACAAAACTCTTGTCTTATCACAAAAATCAATATGGCCCCTCCTTGGCAGTGTTTAGAAGATTGTCAAAGGTGTCATAATTGATTCAATCATATCGCACTATTCAAAACTTTCTTCTTCATCGAAGGCTGATTCTTTGTGCTAGAAAATTATACTTATGGCTTGGTCGAAACGTTATTACCATATCATTATCTTCGAAAGCACATCGGTTGTTTCAATTACCTCTCAATTACCGGTTACATACACAGATGGAAATTACTTCCCGAACGAGCTGATAATAGAGACACGTAGTAATTTGTATTTGAAAAAGCTCTAATTGATTTCCATAAAGTTTTGTTTTCCTTTAAGATCTGATACTATCGGTTGAAAGCCCCCCGCTGACGTGTACTATTTGTTTTAAGGATTAGAACAAACAATAAAAAGTGCTTGTCTCTTTAGAGCTAAAAGTTTTGGCAAACAAAAAACCCCGCGATTCGACGCGACATGGCGATCAGTGATAGTAGAATTGATGTTCTTCAGAAAAAAGAAGAACGGAGCGCTGGGGCAAATTGAAGGCACCACCACTATTTTATTCGTGACTTTCGTCAACAGATGAAAGAAGATTCTCATCTCGAAACCAGCCATTACTTTTCTTTAAGTACCTTGCATATTAATCCTAATTATCAGACAAGTGGTTCTGGTTGCGAAGCGAAAAAGGCGGTACTTTTGGATGACAACTTCAAACCGATAGTGTGGTCACGTCAGACGAAATTATTTTGCAAATGCCTCGAAGGCAATTCTAACATGTTTGTAAAATTATCGAAGCCACCACGCCGACAGAAACAATAGAACTACCAAGCCGTAAATTGGTTTTAATACGAGCCAATGGGAACAATTTAGCAGTTATCAAATCTTTTAAAGATGACACCCTGCTCGCCCTGTGGTTGGCTGTCATTTATCAACAACAAATTTGCTTGATAATGACACAATTATCTTATGCCCTATTAGGCAGGGTCCAATATACGCGGACGTCAAACGAGTGAAATGGCTGTTCACAGCAGGTTCTCTTCAATTTGGAACTAAAGCTAAGTAAGGGAGACCAAGTAGACATTCCTAGGGCTCCTCGCTTACTTACACACGCTCTGTGCCTACCAAACATAACCGCGACTCGTTCTCAAAGAGATATTCCTCGCAATGGAGCAAAGCTGGTCTGCGACGGCTCGAGGTATATCATTCAGCGTGGAATCGCTCATCTCAAAATCAGACCAAAATGGCGACAGCCAGGCAAACTCAACTCGCGCACCGGGGTTGCCGATTAACTTTTCTGTTGAAAGGCTGTTGGATAAACAAGATGTTAGGGGAGGAGAAGCTGCGAAGATTACTGAGCCATCCGTCGATGTGGCTAATGAACGCAAAGATACAAATGAGTGTGTGGAATGGACAGAAGACTTTCCGTGGATGCATTCTACTAGATATGACCCTCCACCTCGTAAGTAGAAAATCTCTGTTGTGTATATATTTATGGTTTCCAAATTCGTGTTATGTGGTAATGTTTATTGCTGTAAAGTTGCCATAATTGTTCCTGAATGTCCGTTAGAAGCGGCAATTGTTATTCACGACGTTCAACTGACTTGTGCGAGACTTGTACCTGTGAAGTGTACGAGTGAAGTACTCAGGACTCGCTAATCGTCATTTCTTGTCTTGTTCGCAGGCATTCGTCCACGACTGAGTCCGACAAAATGCCAGCTCAGGAAACACAAGACTAATCGAAAACCAAGAACACCTTTCACAACTTCACAACTGCTTGCTTTGGAAAGGAAGTTTCGTCAAAAGCAGTATCTTTCGATCGCTGAAAGAGCGGAGTTCTCGGCCTCTCTGAGCCTCACAGAAACACAAGTAAAAATATGGTTTCAGAATCGCCGAGCAAAGGCAAAGAGGCTTCATGAAGCCGAACTAGAAAAACTTAAACTGGCCAGCAAGCCATATATGCCGCCAAGATTTCCGTCGAGTCTTGGGTCTGGCCCTGTGTGTTGTGAACCTTCGCCCTATGGGCCGCACTTGGCTTTTCAGCCTTATGCGCGCATTAATTTACCTTCTTCACCCTATGGACAAGCCATGAGCTATTCGCACAGGAGTCCTTATGGCGCTCATCAAGCTTTTCATAATTTCATGTACCATTAGCTTCGTTGGCAACTCGCAATATAAATTAATTGCAATTTCCGATCTATTTAGATAAAGCTCTTTGACGGTATGTGTTCCATTTCCCATTCGAGTGACAATGATAATTTTCCCAAAAAAAAAAAAAAGAAGAATGAAAGAAAGAACGAAAACGACTAAGTTTACGCCTATGGTTGAAATGAACATTGTAATTTTGATGGTATGCGTTTTTTTTTTTAAGAAGATTTACAAATTTTGTTAATATTATGTGGAATTATTGGCAGGGGTGGAGATGAATTACTAAGGCGGTGGAGCCTTTTGTGGGCACGTATTGAAAAAGCATTTGTATCTGGATGAATTCAATTGATTTTTAGTTGTTTTGAGACCAATTATAAAGACATCAAGCACGTGTCTTTTCAAAACAGTTTCTATAAAAATGCATTGATACTAGCCACAGCAATGGGTTTTCTTGGTCACAAAAACAATGCTATTAGTATTTATTTACCGGTGCTGAGAATTTGAAATTCACTTTGTGTAATATTTTAGGAAGGATAATAGAACTTCCCACAAACTTGAGGCCATGCAGTATATCTTTCTTTTTTTCTCAGAACAACTGGTTGTCAACGGCTTGTACCTGCTAAAACTTGTGAAAAGAACACTAATCGTCCTTTTTATTTTTCAACTGGTAGTGCCGTGTTAATTTTCGTCATCTGATCCGACGTTAAATGTTGCCACGCTTTTCATGGGAATGAAAATTCTTGTAAGGTACTGGTGGCCTTATTTTACACAAGTCAATTGCAACACTTCAAAACTAAATGATTGTATTTATCGAAGCCACCAAAGATATTGCACGACTAACACTCGCTCTCAGTTCAAGTGAAGAGGGATCTTACATGGTCAGTGTAAATTGGGACAACAACTAATTGAATATAACATAAAGACAGAATTAAATTTATCCTTTGTAAGTGGTGACTTTCTGTGTTCATTGAGAGATACATAACATCACCAGTTTAGCTGGTGTCCCACTGCTTATTCTTTTTAGTCGTAACATGTCTTAACATTAACTCGCAATTCGGGAACAAACAGTAGTCGCTTTTTATTATCGTAAAGCAACCTGCCGTTGGTAGATGAACATACCTAAACAGCTTTCGCCCATATGGTCTTAATTAGGAAATAATATATGAGACTGCAATGCCGTTTCGTGATAAGAAAACCAGATTTTTATTATTTGCTGCTTATAAAAGCGGCTTTACAAACGGCAGCTAAAACTATCATTGCTCTTCGCATCTGGCACAAGTATGTTTTGCATTTTTTATATCTCGGTCTTAAAATTCAGTGCCAATTAATAAGCCTTTTATTCCACACCCAACTGGTGTGCGAGTTAAGCCGCTTTCACTTTGTACCTCGCCTTTTCGCACGTCTTGACGAAGTAAATATAAAACAATGCCAAGAAAAGCTTCCCTCGTTCGCTGTTTACATGTCCTCGAGGTTTATGGTTGTGTCTTAGTGGAGATAAAGATGTTATTAAGTGTAGCGCATATCTGTTATTCGCCAGAAGCAAGCGTTTTTCTGTGTCTTTGTTCTTCAATGTATTTTGGCACCTACAAATGATATTATTTTATGAGAACTTTAATCTCTGCCCTAATCCTCTTGGATGGAGGACAACAGCCCTTCCCTTGATTTGTCTTAACTTTTGCGTTCTTTAATGAAGAACGACTTAGACCTGTTGCTGGAACACTTCCTCAACTATTGTCTTGAACATGACAAGGTTGCATTTGTATACTAAAAGAGCTTTACTTCACAGTATGACATGAAGCTTTGTAGAGGCACTTCTTAAATTCTAGATGAGATTCAAATCCACTATTTAATAAACTGATTGTTTCGAAATTTAAATGTGTGTTTTAGTGAACAAAATTCCAGCAAATATTAAAGGCATAAAGCAACGATGAGAACGAAAAGACGAGCTTTTTTAAGAGTTTTATTATTTCACAAATAGCCTTAATGAGTTTACAGACGAAGTTTTATTTACATTTCGGTCAGCTGGAAATCGCTCGTGGCAAGTTTCTATCTTGGTAATGAAAAATTTACATGTTTTCCGAGTTTCGGACATGGGGATGAAATGTGTTTACATTTTCCTACATATGCACCTTATATTTTGTCTGCGACTTGTTAAGAGCGAATCGAGATTGACAGCCGAACGTTTGCGATGCAGTCAGCGCACTTGAGAAGAACTTATCTTGTGTTTACTTAGCAAATAAATATGAAAACGCTACTTATCTCGGCAAATTACATACCAATTAGTGCCCAGCGGGCCTCTTGAGAACGCCCGCTGTCGCTGTTTGTAAAGTGATTCATTAATAAGCAATTTTACAAAAGGCAAACTAATTAAAAAACGCTTTCGTCGATGCGTTTTGTTTGTCGTTTCAGACACACTTCTAAAGGCCTTTGGAATCACTTCAAAATTTGAAGGCGGTCTCAAAAGCGAACCTACAATAGGTCCAATGAATTGCTCTACAATAGGAGAAGAAACAACAATGTATTGACAAACAAGGTTGTGTTAAATAGAAGCTATCACTACAACGATATCGGTTTAACAAATACATTGCCCTGTTTGTGCAATTTGTTCCCACACAATCAAAGTGGTATGAGGCAATTGTTTATGCCAAACATCTCGGCTCGAGAACCAACGGTTTTTCAAGCACCTCCCGCAGTTATCCAATCACTATCAATATGTCAAGTTTGGCCTTGTTACATGTCGCGTCGTCGAACCTTCTGTTCTCGAAATGCTGGGACTGTGATTTGCAACTTTTGCTTGGCTAAAGCTGCTTTGCCGTTTACGCGATAACTTTAATAAACCTTCGGGGGCTTTCTTTCAAAGTTATGTTATTCCTTCATACAATGAACCATTTGGCAGGACCACGACATATCACACGCTCCAGTAAGTCGCGGCAGCTTTTGAAATGATCGCTAAAATTTCCATATCTTCCTCTGCGATATTGCACCTCGGCACTTGTAAAGAAACTACTTTGACTGAAGAGGAGCTAATTGCTTCGTGCGAGGTCTAATAAAAAAATTAAGCGAAGGTCAACCCTTTATTTGCGAATTATTACGATGTGTGAAGATTGCGGAAAACTACCAGTAGACATCAAGTCTCTGCAATTGTTAAAGGATTAAAACTCGTAAGAAGAGATAACGACTTCTTTTTGTTTTGATCGGTTTTGTGGTGAGCTCTGATTGTAATTTTCCATGCCTCAATAAACGTCTAATATTTTTTAAGGACCGTGAATATGGCTGTTGACATGCACATTCCCCCTTCTTGAAAATGGTTTTCAGGTGTTGGTTCAACACTGAACACTGAAGTCTGTGTAGTACAATTTACACACATTTTCATTTCTTTTTTCATTGATCCTTTTCTTTTTTTTTTTCTATTTGTTCTTCTGCTCCCATTTTTAGAGCAACGCAATTTTAGTATCACCTGATCACAGTACATGTAAAAAAAGCCTTGACATATTTCGAAATCCACAAACAAAGATCTATTGTCTCAAATGCCATCTACACAGTATGACCCTTTCAATAATTGTCGGACACCGAGATGAGGTATTCATGAAATCTACTCGTTTCCACTTTTTTTCTTTCTAGAAGATCAAGTTCCGAACTACTTGAAGTGATTATTACCAATTGAATAGTGCGATAAATGATTATTTGACTCGCTTGTGTTTTTTTTTTTTCATGGTGTTTGCTGATATTTTTATTAAGTGTTGGTGAATACCTGCTTTCACGTGCTACTAACAAACTAAACACTTTTAAGACGTTACCGTCTTACCAAGGAGGCCGATCCCAATAACAAATTATTCTTATGTTATTTGTATTTTTCGTTATGTTGTGGCACAAACGAGACGTAACTGCTGGTAAAGAACGCTGTTACGTGCTTTCTTGGTAAAAGGCGTCGTCTGCAATTAAAACAGTCCATTGCTAGGAATGAAAAAACGGTCGGCATTTTTCACGTTCTATGTTTTCATCTTTCATTACCATAGCGGATTCGAAAATAATAAATATTATTTAATTAGAATCACAGTCGTTTACTTCTTGGCGAATGTTTTGCATTAGTTTATAGACATTCCTTTCTATGACATATTGTAAAAATAAACCCCGTCCCCATGTCTCGAAATTACGAAAAACAAGACGTTTGTCCTAAAGCTGTTTCTTGATATTTATTATTCTTTTAACGTTCCTGTTTTTTGTTCATTTCATTGGCAATATTCTATTCTTCTGGGTGCTCCGTCCTGTACTAATTTTGCCACTACTGCTCACGAAGGCCACATCGTCAAGTTTTTTGGTTCAGTAGGGTGGACCCTGCATACATTTTAGGAATTGTTTGTAAAGGACTTGACTAAAATTGATGAGTTAGATGTTGTTTTCCGGTTCTATAACCAACAAAATCCTTAATATGCTACAAAATTAATGTCGTATGTCAGGTAAGTTGTGCTTTGTTCTCCAACTGCTTTGTTCGTTTTACGGTAAATCCAATCGTAAATAGTTAGTATTGGATGTTCTCAAATGGAACTCTTGCGGAAAGCTCACCAAAAATGTTAGCGCAGATAGAAAACCATTCTTTTTTCATATTTAAGGAGAAATTTGCTCTCGTTGTGTGTTTTCAGCTAGACACCGTCTTTCACCTCCGATTATTACAACTCAGTTTGGTAAAATTAATTGTCAAAACTCAGGCCTGTTGTCGATTACATTCTATTTTTACTTTGAAAACAAGGTCCTGCATACGGGTGGTGTATAATCGCAACTGAGCCGTTGAATCTGGGATTTTCTAATAAGGGCCAGACTTCAATGGCAGGGGAACTCTAGTTCTTTCCAGCAATGCTGGAACCAACGTTTCTCTAACATTCATCATTTCGTTACATGAGAATTCAATTAGTATGCGATGCCAGGAGAGAAACGCTGGTTTGAGGAAATTCAACGGAGGTGGAAAGAGTCATATCTTTCTAATAAAATGGAGCTGTGACCTCTGCCTTGGCATCTTCAGGGAGTTTTCGAGTGTTCTTGACGGATCTCCATTTTTTCGTTGTCCTCCTCCGTTCAAACCGTTACAAATGCCATTTGCCATCATATTAAACAATGAAATTCCTTCCCTTAAGCAGCTGTTGATTTTTTTGTTAACCTAGAAGAAATACGCATTGTCAAATCTGCCTTGAGATAACTATCCGGCAAAGTTTAGTCCAAAGTGAAATCTTCTAACGTTCCGGCAGATTTGTATTTTCTGTTATCTGAGCATTGCAAACATTTTTTCCCTTGTTTAAAAAGCTTTAATTTATTACCAGTTTCATTTGTCGGAAAACGTCGTTTTGTAAAGCGCATCTTTTCAAACGATCGAAGACGCAGCTGGTTGAATGAAGAGGGCGGAAGGAGTAGATTTTGTGGCGATGTTTTAGTCTATTAATATTTCGATTTTTTTATGCGTCAATATATACTTCTTGGATGCAAATCTGATTTAACAGTATCTCATAACCACTCTCGTGGATAAAATTTTCTAAAAACGACTCTGTCGTCTTTATGGATTAACATTGATGCTAGCCACACGAAGAATCCAAAATATATCAACCAGCAGGTTATTAATTCAACTTTATGGAACACCGCAAATCTGGTTGAGGTATTACCCGCCTAATACCGCCTCATTCATTTACCTCTTTTTAGATTACACTAGGAGTTTTATCTTTTTTATTTTGTATTGAGACGCATTTCAAAAAAGCTCTTTTTAACCATTGTCTGGTTGACCTGTTGCTTTGTTCAACAATTTGAAAAATGAATTTCTTGTGTTATCTCCTGATGGGCTCCCCTTCAATGACCGTGTTTTTAATTTCCTAATTTAATTTCTCTAAGTTGTTGGAGCTTTCGCAGTGGAATCTTTCATATTGAAATCGAACATGTGATAGACTAGGGCATTAAGGTTTATTAACAGTGAACTGTGTTGTTTGACAAGTCGGGGGCACCACACACCTGTTTGAAGGATAACAATTTAGTTCTTTTTCCATTTTGAAGTGAACTTTTCGGTATTGAATTCAATTTTTAAATATTTCCCTCTTCGCAGTTGTCCGCCGGATGAATGGCCAGTTGTCTTGTACCAAATTACAACCTCTGTTTAACCATGAATAGGTAGCAATTAATCGAGGTATCAAATGCTAGACGTTCTGAAAAATCATGAAAACATTAAACTTTTCACATCAGAGTTGAAAACAACATACCACGATCATTAATTGATATTGTCAACAGCTGTTGAGGGTGGCAAAGGACGTAACCACTGTGACTTGGCTTTACGAAGACTGTATGTGCTGTGAGCTGCCTTCACTACATGAACTGGTTGAATTATGCCAGCCATGATGATATTTAGCAAGACTTGTTATCTCTTTGACTGACTGTGTTGAACCTTGACTCCTATCATACGAATGGTTCTAAATTTTGAATCTGTGGATGAAATCCTACCTTTTGACTATTTAAATAATAGCTCTTCAGCTGTGCGTTCTTATGATGCCGTTTGTTTTTTCTTTTATTTTCTTAAAAAAATGAACTTTGGTGTTTCTCTATCTATCTTGTGCCAATATGCTAATAGTATGTGGAAATGTCACCTTTAATTAGAAATAGTAGACATCATTCGCTTTGAGAAGAGGTGACTGAATGTCCTTTAAATGCATTCCACCCGTTTTGCAAATCACGTTTGCTCTAGTCGATACCACCAGTAACACGTGCTTGAAGAACGCATTATTGTTCATTAATGTGTGTGTTGTTTAAAGAATTGTAGTTATCATTTCCACTACCCATGTCATTGGCTTTGATTGTATCTATCTATAAGGGGACATGTTCAATACGTTTTTTTTTTCACCACCATCCAAGGTAGTGTTTGACCATCTAGGTGAAGGCCTTTGGCAGTAACCCGCTAATGGTATGATTAATAAGTCTTAAGTTGCTTAACCGTCTTGTATTCCCACTTTTGTTTTTCCTTTGAGGAACTTGCAATCATCGGCGTTTTTATTCTCAGCCTTGCCAAGAAAACATGGCCTAAACATTGCAGAGTCCTGTTCTCTGAAATAGTACAGTGATAAGAAATGTATAGGTCCACTTACGAAATATTGACAATGGCCTTTGCATTTATTGGCTAAAGAAAGATACGTTGTTGGTCACAAAACGGGTTTTTAAGAGTGTCACTACATAATTTTAGTCCAGAATTGCTGTGATCGACGGGTTACGAAATGTCTCGCGCTTTCTTTTAGCATTCGTTTTCCTTTTTAGTTTCCACAGGCAGACAGAAGGTAATATAAATATGTTTTCTATGACTTTGCTATACGTGGTCCTTTGCGGTTTCCTTTCAAGGAATTTTCTTTGTCTTTTCTCAACCAAAAAACTTCTTCCGACTACGTGTTTTGAGTGTTGTGTTTGAACTTGGAAACTGCTCTAGTTCTATATATGGTTTCCACTATTTTCACGCTCCAACTGCACTCGTTCAACACTGCTGGGCTTGAAGGGGCCGGCAGTATCAGGGATTTTGCTTTGTTTTCATCAAAACTGAACTAAACATCAGATTAACTAAGTTCCTTTGCTTGTACATGACAATGATCCTAGAACATGGAGACGAAAACATCATGTGATTACTCGAGGAAAGTAAAACCATAATCAGTTTTTAGCAGATTTTTCCAACGCACACGGGGAGAGAAAATTAGCCATTTTTTTTTTCAAGTTGCAATCCATTTCCATCCTGGTCATCAGTCCGCAGCCAAAAACAACCAATGCTGGTTTCTGTGCACTCGAACAGTGATTGTTAACAACACTGGACTGTAATGTTTAGGTTTCTCGTGATACAAATATGTTTTGGGGGTTTTCAAAGTGATACCAAAAATAGAAGACAATGCCCCTTTAAGGTAGGATCTAAAAGTGTTAAAGGAAAGCACTGTCGATTTATTTTCACAGATCGGAGCCATTTCAATTCTCTGACTTAAAGTTGAATTTTGTTAAAATTAAATATCTGTTTCCCATCATCACCAACTGGTGATCAAAAAAGAATTGCTATTAATAGCTTTATTTTAGTAAGTGGTCTTCATTTGTTATGTTTTTTTTTTTTCGGAACATGTTGTCCGAACTTGAAACACACTGTTGCACGAAGCATAATATGATTGGTTAAAGTATCCGAAACAGCATTACGATATTCTTTTGACAGTCCTCTGTTTAGCTTTTTCGGCGACTGTATGACTAATGTTTCTTTTGCTAAGGCGGTTACAATTGAAGGCACCTGCATGTTGTACTTTTGTAGGGACAGATTCATTTGAAATGTTAATATCAAATATCGACGGGGCCATAAAAAAAAAAAAAAAACGAAAGAGTATTTTCCAACGCCTCCAAATACCACATGGCATGATAATTTTAATACACATGGTGCTCACATAAAACAGCTGAACGCTACTCTCCTGTGCAAACTTCCCACTCGCGAGTCTGCAACACTTACATTGATAAACATAACAGTAGGTTTCGGCAGGGCCCCCTATGACAATTCAAAAATAATAGAAAACTGGGGAATACTTCATTGAAACACAAAAGGAGCAAGGGCATTTCTTGTGGCTAAGCGTCATAATTCTGTCTCCCTGTAGCGATCTTCGAGATCTAGTGTAAAGTTTCTCCTGGTAAATCTAAGAAGCTAGGCCTTTACAGCGGTATTTTGCATTTTACCTGCCTGCTTTACAAGTTAATTCCACGTGTTTCCCAGTAGATTAAACGTTCGTTCCAATAGCGTTCACTTTCACCGAATGTAATTAGCTTTACGTGTGTAAAGTTATCTAATAGTTGTCTTTTCACTTTTCCGGCAAAGTCCTTCGATTCGCTCGTCAACAGAAAGGGCGGGAATTCTTAAAACAATGGCACACGCGTTGTTCCACAACTGGAAGACACCAATTAGTACCGAGACAACATTTCATGCATTTTCTTAATTAAAGCGCGACTTAATATCTCCTATTTCTGAGAAACTTGATGAGTAAATCTGTTGGTTTTCTTGTATGGAAAAAGTTGTGTAACATCAGCTATCCGTGACATGCAAGATAACAAACTTCCATTTGGCTATTTCTGCCTGCAAGAGAAGCTGCCACGGTGAAGGAATGTTACTAAAATCGAGCAAAATTATCCTCAGTTAGCCTTTTGTTGTACTCTTTTCTTCAAGAAGATAGCACTTCTTTTCCCAGCAGTTCTTCATACAGTGTTTTAACTTCCCATTCAGCGGCTTCTATTTTCTTCTGTGTTTTACTTGTTTTTCAATAACCAACAGGTCGCAGCTGGTTGCACGTTAGAAACCCTTTTATCAACAAAAAGCCCATTGTTATATCCCCTCAAGTTATCCAGCTTCCCTAATCAACGTTATTGCTATAGCACCAAACGTATCCAGCAGAGTTTAGTCTCGCACTGAGCCGTAAAATGATGTTGACACAAACACAGCGTTGTTTATGTTTGCGAATACGTTTCTTGCCACGTGGTGATTTTAAGGTTGGCTCAGACAGAAAAAAATGCGGATCCAGCTTAAACCGAAGTGGGAAGAAAATTTAATTCAAACGTCGTCCTTTCTTGCCAGGGTCACCAGTTTAATAACAACTGGCTTAATGCAGGTTATTTTTCACGTATCGGCGGCGGGTACGTAAAATCTAGATGATATTAAAACTGAAAGTAGAGCCCGGTCGTGTGTTATAGACATAGGTCGGTGTACAGTTGTTGTGATAATCAGCTTTCTTACACTGAGTACCAATGACCACTACTAGAACAGGCAATCGATTCTAACTAGTAATGGCATTGTATTTTATCACAGAACGTTGCCAGTTTGGACAACTTTCAATATACCTGCTCGGCGCAGTACAAAGAGATGATATCTACAGCGTTCATTTGTCTCCTACATTCTAATACGTTTACCATTAATAACGTTTGGGGCCGTTTATCAAATTTGTCAGATTTGTACTCTGGCATCCTGAGAAGCTAACCCTCTTACGAAATGTCATCTGAGTGCGTTTGGGCTAAGATGTAACTTAATGTGGCTTTCGTTATCCGAATCATGGATCGGAATTTCCTACTAAACATTTATGATTCCATTTGTGTTCCAATATGATGTTATCGGCGGGTTATCAGCTTTAAGGTTTTTATAAACGAATTTAGCCGACAGATCAGCTTGAAGAGGATCTCTAAAAAGGGACGCCGGTCCCAGCTCTGATAAACACATTGGCCTTGCGAAGAGCGAGATTAGATGAACATTTGCACATCACTTAAGATTTTAAATATCTAATTAATTGGTGTGACAGCTTTGAGTAGGTTTGATTGTGTGTTGAATGAGCAAGGACAAGTCGCAGAAATATTTTGTTGTCACACCTCATTGTGGTATATCATTAGGGAATTTGTACTTTCACTTGATATATTAAAGGTTTACAGTAATCTAAATTTTACGAAGATAATTGCTTTCTTGTCTTGGCGGTACTTGGCCGCGTTCCCATGTCCACTGTAAACGATCTCAGACCATCTGATTCAGTGGCCTTTGGTATTTTTCAATTATCTTATTTGTTACATACATTCTTTTGTACCGCTGCACGCCGTTCTGAGAAAAACTGACACTGCTATCTTTGTCAAAAACACCAAACTACTTGGACTTTATAGTACTTGAAGAACAAAAGGTTTATACATTTATACACGAGATAAGGACCGTGCGATAAGCCATTGTTTCTAATCTTCTTTAGAATGACGCTAACTTTTACGATTATTAAAACCATGAAATGAAACAATTCGACGTTATCTCTCTTTTAGACTCCTTTATCGTGTACCAAACACACAATGGAAAACATCGTTCCCGGCCATTGTTTGTGGGTTATAGTATTTTGATGCCCTTTTTTCAGTATGCAAAAGTCCAGTCGAATTTATCCCAAGAGACCACGCTCGGAATCAGAAATACTTGCTGTTTTTTGAGGAGATGGTCGCTTACAAAAGGGCATACATACAGCGCTTGACTGAGACCTTATTAACGGGGGATTTCTTGAAAGTTATCATTTATTACCCTTTCACCGCCAGATTTGAACCTTAAGTCGTGTAAGGTGGTTTTAACTGGATGGAATCCCAAGTGTGACCATTTAAATGAAAACTGTTGAGCGGTATTTTCCTGGGGGTACTGTTTATTATGCTGTACAAGTGGTTCTAACTTTTGAGTCTGTGGATAAAATCCAAATGAAATCTCTTCGGCAGTACTTTCCTGTGGTGCTGTTTATTGTTATGAACAAGACTATTCTAACTTTTGAGACCGTGGATGAAATCCTGAAGTGTGAACATTCAAATGAAAGCTATTGAGCAGTACTTTTCTGTGGTACTGTTTATTATGCTGTACAAGGTGGTTCTAACTTTTGAGACCGTGGATGAAATCCTGAAGTGTGACCATTCAAATGAAAGCTATTGAGCAGTACAGTTGTACTTTCCTGCGGTACCGTTTACTATGCTGTACAAGGTGAAAGGGTTACGGAAGATGTCTGTTTCTAGATGTCGCTCTTAGAGATTCAACAAGAAGAGCAAACACAGTTAATCCGCCCTGAATCATAATGCAAGTCAATGGAACCAATTCCCCACTTGATTGTGCCTTTGAAGATTGCGCCTATGCCAGTACCTGCCGTCGGCAGCAGCTGCTCTATCGTAACTCCCCGAGCAAAACATCGGTAAACAACCTGAAAATGTCTAGATCATTGTTTCCGCACAAATGCAGCACCACATCAGTTCAAAGGCTGTCTCATATCAGACACATGCGCAGTAACCCGTTCGCCTTAAGTTGGGGAATTAAAAGCCAGTTTAATACTTACAACTTTTCGCTGAATAACATTCGTATTTGCTTGTCCCATTAAAACTGATCCCATATCATTCAGAGGTTTTGTTTGGTTTGTAACGATGGTTTTGTATTTCAAAAGATCGCAAAAGAATTGAGCCCGAAAGCCACAAATTATTAACTGTTTAATTTCTGGAGTTAAAATTAGAGTTGGGCTGTATGGTTCTTACTTCTGAGTCTGTTGATGAAATCACTAAGTGTGACCATTCAAATAAGAGCTATTTGGGTAGCACGTTCATGTGGCACTGTTTTTGAAGAAAAAAAAAATAATTTAACACTTTTTTCGACTGGGGTGCAAGTACAGCTAACATGGTAGTTTCTTGGTGTTGCAGATGGTGTTATCACCAAATGACGTAAAACAAAAGATTCAAAAGACACTGAACAATACCCACACCACATCACAAAAGCTAACCAACAATGGCTTCCGCAACACCAAGAAACACCCGCTAAAATGGTTAAAGGCCCATGTTCACCCAATCTGCTTTGTGCGCCCGGGCTGATTTTCGCACAGACGGAAAATCGACGTGCCAGCCAATCATAACGCTACACTGAACAATTAAACCTTTCTAAAACAAAAACACAAGCTCGCAAAGCAGATTGGGTGAACATGTGCCTTTAAGCACCTAAAGCCATCAGCCCTTCAGTGGTGGTTTTTAGTGGCCTGCCATTATTCTGTGACGTGTAAATGATTGAAACCTCACAGCAATAGTTTATGTCTTTATAAAAAAACAAGGACAATTATGGAAAGTCGCAAAACAGCGCGGATAGACAGAATTGCAGATGATTGTCGTGGAAAGAACTTTCAGATCCATTTTGCATTCAAGCGTTCAAGTAAGGCTGAGTCCGTCTGTCGTCAAATGTAGCCCTCCACGTGTTTGTTGACAATTGTTATACTAGTGTTACGGATGCTCAAGATGGAAAGGCATTGCAACATAAAACGATCTTCCCTTATATATTGGAAGAATCGGTAAAAAAAGGAATATAATTTGTCAGCATTCCTTCGAATAATCATTTGATATTTTCTTCTCGGTGTTTTAAGATCATAACGTGTTTGAGCAAAGATACCTAAATAGTAGTATAAGTAGTAGAATATTTGGTACAGTTCTGACCCAAAAAAAAACCCAGCAAATTCTAAATATTTGTTACGAAGCTACATAGCTGGCAATACATCATTTATACACGGTATGTTGTAGTTCAATTTTATCCTTGGTTCAATTTTTATTTTCCATGAATATAATGAATATGCACAAAGGAAAATGAATATTAAACCAAGGATAAAATTGAAGGAATTAGGAATCAGGAATTAGGCCAGTCGTGTCTCACGAAATATTGGATAGAATATAAATAATCCCATTTGTACAGTCAGCCTTGCTTGATTAGTTACCTCGTATACTTATTAACAAGTTAATATCTCGAAATTACAGAACACAGACATTAAATAACCCCCACTTATAGAAATTGTCTTCGTTTACTTTTGAAAATGGCTTTGAAAAGTCTTTAAAAATGCACTATAGTGAGACCTACAGAAAGGAGCTATTGTCTAAGGTAATCAATAATCCTTGAAATGTACTTAAGATTAATAAAAGACTTTGATTGGACCACGCCTTCTTAAAAATAAAAGGTCTTTTTTTTTTGCAATTCCAAAAGTGAAGCGACTTTACACAATAAAGATGGGGCTGTTCGTTCTGGCTGAAGCTCAAAATACCACTTAAGAAAAACGAGTTTACTCAGTCATTACAAAATCTGGTTGTTATATTTGCATACGATTGAGAACAATATTCCTAGCGTGGATTATCAGCCGTTTTGTCTGTTTTCATTGTAACAACTGCATGTGGTCCGGCTCAATATTGATTACTACTAACAGTTCAATACCATTGTATTTAGAAAGCACATGTTAAAAAGAGAGAGAAAATCAGATAGATCATAGGATTGTAAAAGGCATCGAACGAGAATGGATGAAGAAAACTCCGTTTTGTTTTCGTTCTCCGTTTCCAATCAGGTACTATTACTTAACAATTTCAGATTTTAAGAATATGTTCTCTGAGTACGCTTTACTAAACATACGATTTTGGTAGTATTTGTTGAAGACTGTGTGATGTGTCTAAAAGTGTTCTCTTTTGATCTGGTTGCAAAGCAGTTTGTGAATCAGTTGTCTACATCTGTTTTATTGAACAGTTCCCTATTTATATTATAAAAGTTTGATATTTTTTTCAATCGAACTAATACGTGCCGATATCCGAACTTAGCTTCTTAGTCGACTGAATTTCAACCGGCAAGCACACGGCCAAGCCAACTTCTTGGCGAGGTACTTCCAAAATACTCATGCGTTTTAACTTCACTGTCTCTACTGACTTTTTAAGGATCGTTAAAAAGCATGCGAGCATTCTTTCACAAGAAAAACAATTCGTAGTAACTGATGTCAGCTGTGCTTTCAAAGAATTTTTCCCGGCTGTGATTTTCATCATTCAAAGCCAAAACCCTTCTGGTGCTGTTTTGTGTCAGGTGATGTTGAAAACTATAAATAGTGAAACGTTTCATTTTTGTTATTTTCCGCCTCAACTTAGTTTTCTTTGTATTCACCCAGATACCACTGAGCAGCAAGGCATCGCCCACGTAGCCAGTCAAAAGGCGAAGAAAAAGAATGCATTCATAACCCGCTCCTGACAAATGTACTAGTAATAATGCTTCAAATTTGAAAAGAATTTCAAATGTATTTTTGCAAACTATCGAAAAATTATCACAACCCAAAGAAAATGTACTGCTCCTTGGCTTTTATTAGTTATCACAACTTATAATTTCACCTAAAGATTAAAAATTAAGAGTCCTATCAGCTGACTCGAACTTTGATCTTAAAGACTGCGAAAGGGTAACCTGCAAATGACAAATAGTCAAAATAGATCAAAATCGCGTAAATCGTCCAGTTACTGTCCTCCCATGTTCAAAAACGCTACAAATGCACACATTTGCAGTCCTCCTCAATTTCAATTCACGGCAATGCTAAACATGCTACAGCTATTTCACTGGATATTCCGCAAGTACACGAGGCTACCTGCTTACTGGGTCGAGTTTTTTTGAATATTCAGTGCAAGCTTTATGGCGCATACTGGAATTTTGGCGGACAAAAGCCGGTCGCAGCTGTGTAAGCTAAGCACGCTGCATCACAGTGTGTGGTTATCAATATTAACGTACGATTTTTAAATCCGTGATTTAGAAAATTAAAACAGGTGTTAAGATGAAACTTGCCGTTGGATTGTTACGTTAACTCTGGCCAGTTACGAAAGGCATTTAACAGTTCATTTCTATCACTCAGTGGTGCAATTTACCTCTTACTCTACAAGCTTTGGGTAAAAGCCTAAACTGTGCGAACATTACAAATAAACACTAAACTGACTAATGAGCAGTAGTTTCCTATGGTGTTGGTTATTGTTTGTAAATCTATTTTTCTAACACGAATTTGTTAAAAAAATATTGCATCCACATAGCCATTAAGGAACATAACTGGTTTAAATCGAAGTCCCTGTCTCTTTGTCTTCGAATCCTTGAAAAATAGAACTTTGGCGTAGTAAAACTGCTTACTTTACGTTGCTCCGACGAATAATGGTTACTTAGGAAACCTAAAAATATCCACACCCCTGTAGTTAGAAAACGTAAACTTTGACTAAAACAGCTGACATGCCACGTAAATGCAGTTTAGCCCTTTTCAACAGTTTTAATCTTGTATACATGCGCGCAAAGGAATTTTCTTTGTTAGCCCGAGAGGTTTCGAGCAGTTTAGTACCAAGAACATTTTTCGTTCTTCTGGTTTATTTCTCTATCAGTTTTTTTTCTGTGTATTTGTCGGTAGCCTTTTATAATACGAATGTGATTGTCCAAAAGACTAAAGAGACGTCGACGAATGCTGGGAATTAATCCACGAAATGATGAGCGGTTGATCCGAATTCTTGTCAGGTACAAATGTGTTGGGCGATGTTGCATTTCCAACGATAATCATAATTTGATTTGAAAAAAACGTTTCTATTTTTGAACTACTATTTAAAAGAAAAAAATTTATATGCCTGTTTTTGCTCAGTTATGTTTTTTTTTTAAGTAGCCGATCTCAAGACAAATTATGTGTGCCATGAATTGTGCAATTGTACCCCAATCTGTTGCATTCTAGTCCACTTCTCATGACGCTCCGCTGTTCAGGTATACCTGAGAAAGAATTTCATGATGGTGAAGCGTTGTTTCTTTTTCTGTAACTTTAAAAGTTGTTTTTAACAGGGAGATTTCAATAACCTAACACAACCGATCTGATCAAATTGTTTTGCTAAACATTCATTTGAATGGCGGAAATCGTGCTATTGGATTTTAGAAATCATTGTTGGTAATGATTTCAATACCTCCCAAAAATGGCAGAAAATTCGCGAGCCCATTATATGGCTTTCCAAACAGATACTTCACAACTCGGAAAGCATGTTTTTGCGATAGGATCCAAGGATCCTTTATACCGAAATTTAGAGGGAAAGAAGTCTTTTAGGTCGAGTATTTTTTTAGAAGTGTGCTGAGAAAGCAGATCTTATGCTCGATCATTCGCTTTCACTCCAAAAGTCGGATTACTGTTTATTGGAGGCTGTTCGTGACACCTCCAGAGTGACTGACGCTGAGTTGTACCAGACTTGTTCTAACTTTTTAAAAGTCTCTGGATAAGATCCTACGTTGTGACTTTCAAAATAAAAGCACATCCGCATTTCTTTCCTAAGAAATTGCCTGTTTTGAAAAGAAAAAGAATAGAGAATTGGGAAACTGTTTACATCTACATCTACATTTAATAAGTCGGTAAAATCCGAAGACATCACACCAAAGAAAGGGAAGGAAAGGAAAGGAAGGGAATGGAGTTACTTCGAGTCACGGTTTGTTGATAATTGCTTCTCTGGTGTTTTTTTTTTTTCACTTTTGTAAACTGGAATTGTAAAGAGATCTTCAATTGGAAGAAAACTCAGTACATCAAATATAAAATTACTGCAGATAGCATGGCCCAGACCTTCGCAGCGTTTACTGGACTGCAGTTCCGTAGCGTCAAAAACCTATACATAATATATGTAGTGACTCTGTGCATGAAAAAGAAACCGACAAAAAAAGAAAAATAATTCGGATTCCGTTCTAAAATACTCGGCAACAGACAACAACATTAAAAACGTTTTCTTTTAAGAAGTCACACAGCTGGATTTGCATCCACAGGACTGTAATTGGTCGGACGTTCTTATGTTAATCGGATCCTGTTATATCGAGGATGCCGTTCCTTGGCAAATTTTCTAACTTAAACTTAGAGCAAAAACAACCCACATAAATCCCCTTACTTAACTTTACTTTATTTCAGCGTTGTGATTTCTCAAACAATCAAATTGAATTGGTCACACAATTTTATCTACTTGAAAACATCTTGTTACATGAACACGACTACACTTCTATTTTGAAGATAGATTAGATAATGTCAAGGATTAGCCATCACATTGAAAACCCAATCCTTTAGAAGCGCCACTCGACCATAAATCCCATAATAGTTTGGCTTCGCGCAGCTATAGCCCCAGCTGGTGTCCCCCATGAGGTACCATTTGCCATTGTCTTCGCATACCAGTGGCCCGCCTGAATCCCCCTGACAGGCATCTACGCCTCCCTGCGGAAACCCAGCGCATAGCATCTCAGGGGTAATCATGTGCGCTTCATAAGAGCCATTCTTGGTGCATTCCTGGTTCGATACCAAAGGAACTCTGGCCTGTTGGAGTTCGTCTGGTGATGCCCCACCGGGTTGTAGTGTTCCCCAGCCGGTTATCCAACAATGAGATCCGGGGGGGAAGCTGATGTTGTCGTCAGGAAGACACACTAGGTCTACGCCATCTTGAATTATTGCGGATCGGTTCAAGTGAATAAGGCCAATGTCGAAGTTGTAATTGGTCAGACTGTTGTACTCGTGATGGAAATAGATCTTTTTGATCCCAAAGTCCTGCTCAGAGCCAATCAGTAGTGAGGTATTTTTGTAATGAGCTCCCATCCTAAAGAGAAAACAGAAAAAAAGATCCAATGTGTTTCTAACAGTTTTGCTTGTGAATACCTCTAGTTATTAAGGCGGGAGTTAACCTAAACGCCATTTTCCCGCCACTTAACATAGCTTTAATGGAAATATCACGTTCACGTTTCAAGCAATCCAAAAACCCTATGCTTAAAACATAAATCTATGTTATGGGGTGTTTTGTAAATTTTTGGGTGATTTTTGAGTATGTTTGGGAGGAAATAGTTTTTCTCAAAGGATTGGTAAAATTTAGAGAAAGAAATATTGAAGATTTAGTGAAGTTTTAAAGTTAGAATTCGTAGTTAATAATTAATAGACGGATACCAAGTTAGTCCACTAGCAACCTGGGGTGCTCTTACATGGGTATCGACTGTCTGTTGGTGTTCCAAAAATCATTTTCTTTCACCCATCCCTTCTTAAAACCTCTTAAAATTTCATTAAAATTCAGGTTTACCCCCGCCTTAAACAAGATGCATTGGGCGCATCGATACAGGTTTCGTACATATGCATAAGTTCAGTCGGTGATCGCACATTGAAACAAGTAGCATTATTTTAGTTCGAATTGGCTAAGATTGTGTTCAATTATTTTCGCTGCTCGCTTACAAAGGCGCGAAGCGTTGAGAGTTGACTGTACTTATTTTCTTAATGTTCACAGGGTAAAGTGTTTTAATCTGGTGATACTGATCATCGTAGCAAGCCAAAACACAGGGCTCCTACAGACCCACACGAACTGTGTGACCGTTAGTATTTTTAAATTCAGAGGAAATGTATGAGAATTGCCTCTAAATTAAACAATACGGATGGTCACACAGTTTGTGTGCGGCTATTCAACCCGTCAGTGGAAAATAAAATAATCTCTTCTCTCTTCTACACGTCTCTTGATGAGTAGCCCGGTTCCAGGCGTTAAGTTTGTGGCGCGCGAAAGAAAAATTGGGCGCAAGAGAAAAAACGAGGGGAGGCTGGGGAGAGAGAGGCCCAGTTTTTCCTCGCGCCGACCCTATAGCGCCACGCGCCGCTTTTCGCTGCTCCCCACAATCTAAACGCCTGGAAGAGGCTACTTGATGAGTCCTAAGGTAGATTCGAAATCTCTTTGCTCCATTGAAGGCGAATGAGCGAAGATGTAATTACAGCAATATTTCGGAGAGATTTCATGAGCATGAGGATTTTATTTGAAAATACTTGTGTGATAGCAGGACATGACATATCGCGACTAGGTAATGAGTAGTATTTCAGTTATTTCATCGGTTTTAATTCTTGAAGAAAAAAACAACGCAAATGTGACAGTCCGTACTATTAAACTGTTAAGATTGTTTTTCTTAATCTTGGTTCCAGAACACAAATTTTGAACTCTTTAAACAGTTTTCAAACACTGTAACGGTTACTTTTGAAAATGTATGTCGCTTAGCATACGAAACGTCAAGTTTATTATAAAAAATGCGTTGGTTTACCATGTTTATCACCGCTGTTTGTGTTTTATTTCTTATCAAGTTACGAACAAGAGTTTATGTGATTATATCTATTGGATAATATATAGCCTAAGGCTGCAAGTTGTTTTTCAGAATATTCAAAACCAGGAGCCCATAACCCATCAAAACATATTAAACAGATGACCACAAAACATCCTGGTAGACAGAGAGTCTTTAATGTTTCTTGAATGAATAACTTGCCAATACCTTAGCAGAAATAAAATACACTCTGCGGTTATGAACATGACAAAACGCATGTTGTAAAAAACTTTCATCAATGACTTGACGTTTCGTATGCTTCAACATACATCTTCAGAAGTGACGGTTGGATATAACACAATAAAATTTAAATGCTATGGAGAAAGACTGGAACCTAATTTAAAAGAAATGACAATAGTGAAAAAATGATAATATACAAACCTATCTTAAAGTCTGCTAGAAAATATAAACATATATTCAAGGCTAGTAAAGAAAAAGTTTCTCACTACCCACATTTTCATTTAAAGCTGGTTTTAAATCCTTAATCAATAATGTCTCCTTAATTCTACAATGGATATCCCATCTCCCAGTTGTTAAAATTTCAAAATGATCCCATTTAATGTTGTGGCCCGTTGAAGTCATATGATCTGCAATGGCTGACTATTGTCATTTCTTTTAACCCTATTCGGCCTGGGCTTTTTTTGAGTTTCTGAGCCTGGGGGGGGGGGGGGGGCACATTGTGCCCCCCCTTCGTAACTTCAAGAACATTAAGGCTATGGCAATGAAACCTAGAGGGTACATAGTACGTCCAAAACTGTCTCCTTTGCGGTCCACATAATGGAACGATGACGTCATATGACGTAGTTATTAGGTAATTAGTTATGCGGCCGCCATCTTGGATCCGCCATCTTGGATTTCTGAATTTTTTCAAAACCTCTTAAAAACCGTCCAAATTCACCCAAAATTAATCAAAACCAATAAATAAACGCTAAATGACGTAAAAATATAAAAGTTACACCAATAAACATTGTTTTTCTTCATTCAAAGGTACAAATATGCAATTTTAAAAAAACATGGCTGTCAAAATCTTGTTGCCATGGAACCATCAAGTCACGTGATCAAAAAATTGTCATACGAAATTGTTGCCAGATAAATTTTAGGAAAAGTCACAAAGTTTGATGGCGTTTGCATACATATTAAGGAAGTTATGAATGTTGAAAGTTAGCGCGGGCACTTTGTGCCCCCCCCCCCCCCCCCCCCCCCCCCAGGCCGAATAGGGTTAAATTAGGTTCCACTCTTTCTCCAGAGCATTTAAATTTTATTGTGTTATATCCAACCGTCACTTCTGAAGATGTATGTTGAAGCATACGAAACGTCCAGTCATTAATCAAAGTTTTTTACAACATGCGTTGTTTTGTCATGTTTATAACCGCAGTGTGTATTTTATTTCTGTTAAAGTTGAAATGGCCGAAGAATAAGAGTTTTTGCTAATACCTGACCATGTGAGTGCTGTAGTCTTCCTCCCTGATATCCACTATGCAGTGGGCAGCGGTCAATACCCACTCATTAGTTACCAGGGCTCCTCCGCAGAACTGTTTCCATTCCCCGTTTCTGCTCCGATACATTAGCATGGCCTGCCAAGGCCAAGATTTGGGAACGGCTATATCGCCACCCACGATACGCGTGTGGGGTTTACGTCCACAATACGAAACAGCTATAGATTGAAATACAAAAGCAAACAATACGTTCCTGTTTTTAGGGGACCTCGCCACATGCATACCATTCTCACCCTAACAAGTTATGTGAGTAACGTGCTCAAGCTGTTTTCCAGGTTTCTCTTCTTCTCGCCCCCTCGACCATAGAAATATATAAGGGGCCTCGCCATAACATTCTCACCCTAAACTGAAGGGTATGTGAGTAACGTGCTCACAAACTCATTTCCAGGTCTCCCTTATTCCCCGTCTCTTGGACCGTAGATACCCTGAAAACGAGATTGCAGGATCTTCAACATGGGATTCACATGAGTGGGGTCTTATCAAACGGCGATGTTCGTAGCAACTACCAACAGGTGTAGTGTGTAATCTGTTCTACTCCTTTCCTCATATGTCATGATCAAAGGCCGAGTTGTTTTCAAAACAGCAAATTTTACAAAAGCTAGTGCGAACAGGGCGTTGCTGCAGGGGATTGAAATATATGGTGTCAATAAATTCATGGCCGTATTCTCCAACCGGGAAAAGGTTTTTAGTTTCAACTGACTTAAACTTTGACAAATTAAAGTCAAATAAGTTAACTTACGTGGTGGTGTGGGGACAGTCGTCGGTTTTGGTGGGCTTGGCTGTGCTGAGTTTGGTATTATTGCGCAATCGCTCTTCTGGAACACCAGTACATCATCAATAGCTATGTCACCCATATATCCCGTGCCAGCAATTCCCTCAAATACAACCTGTGTTATCAATAGCACAATTAACGGATTTAAGTACTTCGAAAGGTTTTGCAAGTCGTTCGCTACTTTCACCCCTTCTTTACGCTATGTTTTTGTATCACCTGTCCATGCAAATTCGACTTTGTTTGAAAACTTTACTTTTTACACCTTTTCGTCTACTTTCCACACTAAAACGATTCAAAAAAGCGTCAGCGTTTTAAAGACTCCGTTATCACCCGTTTACACTATAAAAGTGACGCGTTTGTAATTTTCAATTTTGAAAGCATTTTCGAACGTCTCCGCCCGTGCTTTGGAGCTTTAAGTGCGGAGGAGAGACAAAATGGTATCGAAACGTACCGTAAAATGCCGCTAAACAGCCATGGGCTTATACAACTTCGTAAGGGTTTTTTGGCTGGCAAGAAAAAAATATTGTGATAAAAAAGCGTTGTTTCAGATAATTTGGTGTAAATTTTTTAAAAGATGTGGTGTGCTTACATATATGACTGGGGGAGGGGGGGGGGGGGGGGTGTAACCGAAATAATGTTTAGTTACCGAACTGGTGGACCTAAAACTGGGTGCGCTTATAAGCGGGGTGGGGGGCGGGGGTTATAACCGGCATTTCTATCATTTTGTTGTGGATCATAGGTGCTGTTTCCTTCACCTTGATAGTAGTGTCTTTGGGTACGTATAACGGGACAGAAGCCATGTGCCAGGCATTTCCCAGTTCCCCTTGTCGTCGCCAAAGAAGAGTTCTCGAGCCGCTGTGGGACTGGGAGTGTACCAAAAGTTCCCGGATGTTAAGTCCATGCATATGATAGTAAAACCTAAGACAGTTTCCATCAGCGCTGGAGATCACGGGACTTATTAAGCGGGCTGCCTCTCGGTTTAAACGCGGGTACGATGTTTCGATGTACATGTATGATCCTGCGTTCAGAAGAAATATAAAGTAATTTAGAAAGGAATCATTAAAGGCCCGTTTACACATGCGATTTTAGTCGCGCTCTCCAATGCAAATTTTGTCGTAAGTGTAAACCAGCGACGATTTCCTGTGCGATTCGGGTGCAACATTTGCTGTGATTTAGTGCGATTTCCCAAAAATCGCCGCCAAATTGCATCATGTTCGAAACCTCTGCGACATCGCACGACAAATTGCGCCCAAATCGCACTGAAATCGCCGCCCGTTTACACATGCGATTTGAAGATGCAACTTGCGCGCGACAAAAATTGCATTGACAAGTGCGACAAAAATCGCATCAAAAATCGCATGTGTAAACGGGCCTTAAGCTAGATGTGTCTGACATTTCTGTGTTTTGATACTGTAAGACCATTTGAACTGATACATGACCTGCTCCAGTTGAATGATCTCCTGCGGGTCCGGTATTTGAACTGTATGTAGGACCCGTATTGTTGGTCCATTGGAACTCGGCATTGGGATCATGTCCGTATCCACACAGACCCATCTCAAAGTCGCAAGTGCCTGATGCTATAAACAAAGTAAACATCGAATTAAAGGTAAACCATGCAGCGTCATCTTCTTCACTAAAATGTGTCGGAGGGGGTAAGGCACTTTCATTTGATATTGTCTTTGTGGACACTTTTTGTTTCAGAAATTAACGCTCACAGCCTCTTCCACCCCACCTCCAACTTGAATAATGTAAGAATAATGAAAATTGTTTGTCACGAGTGCTGTGTGGCAGAGACAAACGCTCGTGCACATGCTACATAACCATTTTTGATGCCGTTTTTTTAAGCACTCGTAACAAATAATTTTCATTGTTAGTTTAATTCGAGTGCTACTATACGCAGCAAAAACATTTTTTGTGCTCGTGGATGTTTTTGTTGTTTGTTTGTTTGTTTGTTTGTATGTTCATTGCATGTGAGGTCACCTTGTGATGGAGTGTGTTTAAACAGTTTTGAAAGCTGTTCCTTACAGCGGTTGTGAAAAAAATTAAGTTTCATCCAGAGGGAAAAAAGGAAATGAAAATTAATCTTGGTTAACTTAGCTATTTGTGCATTGTGAAAACAAGTCACTGTTTTGCAAATACCACCTCCTAATAACGACATAGAAGCACCGCATCCTGTAGTAAAGGATATAATCAGCTATTCATGGTAGGAAAATTGTTAATCCGGTGTTTCGAAAGGCACAGCCTTTCTTCTTCATGGTCTTCTTATCTGTAAAACCCTGAAGAAGAAAGGCTGCGCCTTTCGAAATATTTTAATTTTTACGCGCTCGTCCCTGTGGCTTTAGGAAGAGGAAACGACTGCCACGCAGGCTGGGCAGAGGACCGCCGAAAATACAAAGCGAAGGTGGTCGCTTACGAGAGGTCTGAAGCCAGTTGCATAAAACGTAACGCAAGACGCCCGACGTTAGCAACAGCTAACGTCGGGCGTCCAGCCCAGTCAAAGTTACTATTTTAACGTCGGACGTTAGCATTTACATCCGACGTTAAGTTTTATGCAACTGGTCCCAGACCCTTGGGGAATCCTAACTTCAGATTCATATGAACTTGTAGTTATTTTAATGTACAAAGCACCTATCACCGCAAAATATTGTATCATATTGATGCAAGGGACAAAATTTTCGTTTTTTTCACGAGGTGGTCGCATCTGGAAGTTCGACTGTATAGGCGCCTTCCCTACCGTAGAATCTGCCTTGCTTTTTTGTATCGAGTAAGTATCATTCTGTGCATTGTATTCTTATTTACCTGTATCAGTATCTTGTTGTCACAGTGTAGTTATCGTAACAAAGGAAAGAAAGGAAACAGAAAGTAAAGAAAAAAAATGACAATTTCTAAGATTTCCGATTGTTTGCCGGACGCTGGAAATAAAACAATTACGGGAATGCTAGGACATTTTTATCGCAACTCACAAAAATTAGCCGAATGTGGCGAGATTGCGTTGTAAATCTCTATCTTAGTTTTACCCTAAAATGAAACCATGATGGCTCAGTACAACTTTTAATTGGACAATTTGAAACTAAACTGTTGGCACAATTACAGCTGCAAAAAGGTGACGGGAACGAAGAATTGAAAATAATATTTGTTTGACCAGTGTATTATTCCCTTACTGTCTATAAGCAAACCCGGGTGTCTTATTTCAAATAATACTGATGCATTAATCTTGATACTACCAACATTTGAAAACCGTCAGTTTGGGGTATAAAT
>JAJGOT010000214.1:595000-637500 GCA_022457155.1 Cladopsammia gracilis | reverse complement strand
AAACACCGCAAGAAAGAACTGCTCGGTAGTGTTCAGTTTACACGAATATCAATATATGAAAATCATATGTCACGGGGGGTGACAACTCTAAGAAGGCCTGTTTCGGGGGAAAAACAAAATTCTTCCGGGAATCTGAAGATTTTGCCGGGAATCGGGAGACTCGAAAAATTTTCGGGGAAACATGAGATAATGTTGTTAAAATTTCGGGAAGTTTGAAATTTTTGCGAGAATGTCTCCGAAAAAATCGGGAAGATATTCCAAATTTTCGGGACAACTTTCAGTTCCACACAGTATGCCCAAACAGCGTTTGTTAGAGTTGTCACCCCCCGTATCTGTCAACTGCGGATGAAACACGAGTGAAATTTGACCCTCGCGGTGTGCTATCAACTTAAGCAGTTGAAAAAACAAACTTAAAAAAATTCAGGCTTGAACGGTCAAGCCTGAATCTTTTTTTTAGGTTGCTTTTTCAACTGCCTAAGTTGATAGCATACTGCGAGGATAAAATTTCACTCATTTTATTGTTGACACCAGAAGATTTCTGCCAAAGGCTCAAACTTTAATACGTGAATGCTATTTTCCATAGCTTTTATTAGACAGTAAAGATACGATGTACAGACTATGTCAAAATAAGTTAAAATGTTGACGATTGAACAGGGCTTCTTTTAGAATAAATTTAACTATAAACAATTTTTAACATCAGATTAAATTGTCTCATTACTGGGAATCTCTTCCGGCATATCCAGAAAAAAACGAGTTTTCAGTCTTCGCGAGCACACGAAAAAAACACATGCAGTGGTTATATTTCATCTTTACACTTTTAAACGAAACTGAATTCATAGTCTTTCTGAACAGCAAAAAAATAAATAGATTGCCAGTTAATTTTTGTTTGCATCATTATTCCATTTTAGCTTCTTTATATCTGTCTGTATGTGTTTCTTTCCTTTTCACATTTTTGTCAACTTATTTACGATTAGTTGCAGAGCTCGCTTTATACCGAAGAGGTTATATAACAGCGAAAAAGTATGTTCTGATAATGTCAGTATCCACAGACGAAGTGACAATAAAAATTAATAAATATCAACAATATAATCGTTCTCATTTATAATCTTATTTTTAGATATAAACCGCAGTTATTCTGACATCAACTCCTGTATAAACTTAGCAGTCCTCAGATATCGTTCGTCTGTTTTGCTACTGGGCTTGCAAACATCCACATGGTCCACATCGATAGGTACAAATTCTCCAACACCGAGATCTACAGGAGGCAAATATTAAACACTTAACGACTGGTCCCGAGGGAAACAGTGAACTTTGTTTCCCGAGAATTTCGATGTTTCCCGAGACGAAATAGAGGTAAATAAAATTCACTGTTTCCCGAGGGATCAGTCATAAAGTGATTTGTTATATAGCAACACAAGACATCATCATAATCATGCCACCTTTTGTCACGGTCTGATCACGTGCGCTAGCGGGCAACAGTGCACTCTTACCCTGTGACGTCAAAAATGTTGCCCGCTTTCGCAAATGTTGCCCGCTCATGGACGTTTGGAGGGAAACAGTTTGTTAGATGTCATGTGACCACGAATCAACCAATGAACACGCGCGTTGTATTGAGGAAAACTCAAGCTATATAACAACAATGGATAAGGAAAAAATTGGTGTTTACAGACTTACAGTACGAGCACATATCGGTTTCCTCTTCAGTAGCACCCAGTGAATCATTTCGGTGGAAAGCTTCACTGAAGGCCTTATGCAGTGTTCACAACAGCATCGAAACATGTTTAGAATAAACATGTTTCAACGAAACACGTTTCCTATAAACATGTTTGCAATGTCATTGATCACATTAGTTGCTAATTTTAAAACACGTTTCACGCCCGGTGAATCATTTCGGTGGAAAGCTTTACTGAAGGCTTTATGCAGTGTTCACATCAGCATCCTAAACATGTTTCAACGAAACACGTTTCCTATAAACATGTTTGCAATGTCATTGATCACATTAGTTGCTAATTTTAAAACACGTTTCACGCCCGGTTCTTTAATTTATGTTGTTTTACGAAGCAGGCATAAGCTGGCGTGAAATCTTTATAGTTGTACACCTGCACCGAAAAAAAAGAAGATCTCGAACTTGCTGTTGCATGATTTGTGGTTTAATCTCACTTCTCAAGTTCTTCGGGAACGAATGGCAATGCAATGTTTAACAAGGAGACGACATTTGCACGAACTTGTTTCTTCAAGCTTAGATCGAAACTACCTCGTGAGGTAGTTTCAAACATTCTCAGGAAACATGTTTCACAGTGAAACACGTTTCATTCGTGATCAGACTAAACATGTTTCGCCCTATTGTGAACACAGCATTAATGATCTTAAAGGCCCACTGTCACCCAGTCGGCCTTTAAGCGGTCGTTTGTTTTTGCTTTCAAATGACGAGCTCGCTCGTGATTAGCTCTTTCGGGAATTTTCGAATGCGTTAAATTCGCAATGCATTTTAGGTGACAGTGGGCCTTTAAACATTCGTAATAAATTGGATTAAAAACTAGCGTTTCCTGAAGTAAAATGTCGTCTCAAACTTTCGTAACATCGGAACAAAGAAATGTTGTTTTGGGTACCAAGAAAGGTCAGCTAGGTTTTACGGAAAGGTGAAAGCAGCAGTACAACGCCATTCCAAGTGTCTCCCTGAACATTTCTCGTTGGGTGTCCCTGCCTCCTGTACTCGTTCACATGATACCAGTCAAAAGACACGAGGCACACCGGTATAAGATCATCCTTATAACTTTAGTTAGTTACGGGATCAATATTCTCATCCTGCTATAAAAACTCATAAAGTCAAACCTTCTAAATTGCTACTTTCTTACAACAGCCACCTTTCCACAAAGGCCATGTTTCCTTGTTCCGAAAAGCCCAATTTACAGTTGACCTTTGAGACGAAGTGAGGCTAAAGTTGACCATTTCGGAGACAAACCTTCCAGCTTTTCATAATTAGGTAAATCATGTTGTTCTTAAGCTAAACTAGTTTTCGTTCAGCATGATTTACATGTGAAAAGCAGGAAGGTTTGTATCAAAACAAAGTCAACACTAACTTCACTTTCTCTCAAGCGCCAGGGTACTGAGCACACAACTGTAAAATGGTCTATTCCTATCCATTGTTGGTTAGAGCATCATTGCTCCTCCGTTGGGTGACGTACCAAAAAACGGCTACGAAGGAGACTACATTCCTGACGATTGCGCTAGGATTCATCAGACTTCCTAATCGTTCACGCAAAAACCCAGAAGCCAATAGCATCACTGCTTTAACTATTATATCCAATGAGAGCAAATGACTCTGAAGATGACTTGCGCTTATGATCAGGTTGTCGAAACGTCCGTCACTGTCAACAACAACCCGGATGATCACACTCAACAGTGCTTCACTGTAACAGTGGTTCATCTTGTAACTCTACAGATCAGCTTCTGCATTGTTATATTGTCTTACCTTTATTATTTTCAATTACATTACTTTTCCCAGCCTCGAATAGCGTTTTTGCTAATTTGCAGGGCAACTGTATTTAAGTTTACATGTCTAAAAAATTTTTGTTTTGTTTGTTGTTGTTGTTATTGTTTTGTTTGTTCAAACCATTAACTATGGGACAGCTACCATTTGCCAGACGGCCGGTCCGGTCACTTCGTAAATAGCATGCCGTCATTTGTCAGAACTGGTCGGCCAGATTTGCCAATTTGTAAACAGTACGATAGTCACTATGCATCATTTTGATGGACTTGAAGTAATAGGCCTGCAAAAAGGCACATCCTATTAACAAACTGACAGGTCCGGCCATCCCGTTGTCACAAATGGTAAGCGCCCTAAATCCTTAAAACATGGCCGGTATAACAGCTAAGCAAGTGGGCACTAGCCTGCGGAATCGTTGGTAACCAGGACCGTTTGGAGCATCCAAGAGAGCTTCATAGGTACTGTTTCTCCAAAGCTAAGTAACTTGACTGGATGTCGCTCAACCAAGCCCAGAAATTGTTCGTGGAGACTAGCCAAGAACGGCGATTCTATGACAAAAAATACAGATAAGGTCAATGATAAAAAACAGGAGACTCTCTCTCTCTCTCTCTCTCTCTCTCTCTCTCTCTCTCTCTCTCTCTCTCTCTCTCTCTCTCTCTCTCATTGAATGGGAACAAGAACTGTTCAGGAAAACGGTAGCTCCATATTGTCGGAGGTAAATTACTACCCGCAAGCCAGGGCTAAATGTTACTATATTTTTGTCCAACACTTGTTGGATGGCATTGTTGGACGCCCGGCTAAACGTCCCAACATTGTTGTAAAACATTTGTTGAATGGCAATGTTGGACGTCCGGCTAAATGTCCCAACATTGCTGTAAAACGTTTGTTGAACTGACAAAAACGCATGCAGGGCCCAATATCTGACCTTAGAAGACAACTGCACCTATGTTGTGTTTTCATTTGCCCAACCAAATCCGTCTTTTCTTTCCGACTTTATAGCGTTTTACCGTAGGGTTTTAAATGGCGACAGGTCGAACACGACCTCCACTATTCACAACGTTGTAGGTTTTTCCGAGATTTCCCCCTTCTTCACCAACACAAACGGAACAAGGTTGGCCCTTCCAAGGTTTCCCCTTTTCCCCTCAAACATGAGACACAGTGTTTCATCTGATTTCCAAACACCGCGAAGTGGGTTGAAAAACGAGGCGCAGCCGAGTTTTCTTTTTTACACGAGAATTTAGTTTTATCGACTGAGTCGATCAGGTAAATTGACCACTGTAAAAAGATTCAAATAGCTGACGTTTCGAGCGCTAGCCATTCGTCGGAGCGAATCCAAGGGCTAGCGCTCAAGACGTCAGCTATTTGAATCTTTTTACAGTGGTCAATTTACCTTCTCGACTCAGTCGAGTTTTTTTAACCCACTTCAAGGTGTTTGGAAATCTGATGAAACACTGTGTCGAATGTTTGATACTACTTCTCAAACAAAATGATTTTAGAAGGAGAAATTAAGGATGCAAAAATGAGGAGTGTTTCAACTGATTTCCAAACACTCATTAAACAATTTCCTTTGTATTTTCGTCTTGAATTATTAATGAGTTTGAGAAATAGATTTCAACAAGCGTCGGCAAACTTAGGGCTAATGGTTTGGACTATGCACTTTGTAATGGCGCCAATTTTTATTCCTAATGGAAAACTAAAAAAAAAATGAAACACTTACTCTGGCATAATTCTTTTACTTCCACGGACGGGAGGAGAAGGTGACGAGCCTGGGACGAGTAAGAAGCCAAAGCTGAACCCAGATGTGGAGTGCTGTAAAACACGATACCTTTCGTGTTGTCGTACATGCAACTACAAACAGTTAATAATAAACATGATGTAAGATTAATTCATTTTCACTGTAAAAAAAGTGTAAGAATTAAAAGCCTATTATTAATATAAATATGACATAGAAGAATTGGTTATTGATCATCGTGGTATGGTACAATAATCGTGTATTGACGTTTGTCGCAGGATGTCGCCGTAGTCACTATACTGAGATCTACATCTAAAGTGACTACATCTAAAGTGACTACATAGTGAAACATAAAATGTGACATGTTACCGGAACTCGTCGTTTCTCTCTGCGTCCAACAGTAATTGCTTCACTAGCAAACCTGAAAAAAAATATCACCGCAGAAAAAAAGGAGCGTCGTTTTACAATCAGCATAAAAGATGATCTCACTTGGGCTAACTTTCAGCGGTCAGATGGCTTAAAATTTAACCGTCAACCGACAAATTAAGACAGACTTTTTTCGTCAACCTATCAACGGAAGGTAAATCGTGTCGATTTGACGCAATATATCAGACACGAGGAAGAGTGTCTCATCCGGTATCCAAACACCGAGAAGTGGGTTGAAAAACAAGGGGGGAGGGGGGGGGAGTAATATATCAATCACGAGGAAGAGTGTTTCATCAGGATATCCAAACAGCGAGAAGTGGGTTGAAAAACAAGGGGGGAGGGGAGGGGAGTAATATATCAAACACGAGGAAGAGTGTTTCATCAGATATCCAAACACCGAGATGTGGGTTGAGAAACAAGGGGGGAGGGGAGGGGAGTAATATATCAAACACGAAGAGTGTTTCATCAGGACATCCAAACACCGAGAAGAGGGTTGGAAAAAACGAGGGGGGAGGGGAGGGGGGTAACATATCAAACACGAGGAAGAGTGTTTCATCAGGTATCCAAACACCGACAAGTGGGTTGAAAAACAAGGGGGGAGGGGAGGGGAGTAATATATCAAACACGAGGAAGAGTGTTTCATCAGGTATCCAAACACCGACAAGTGGGTTGAAAAACAAGGGGGGAGGGAGGGGGAGTAATATATCAAACACGAGGAAGAGTGTTTCATTAGGTATCCAAACACCGAGAAGTGGGTTGAAAAACAAGGGGGGAGGGGAGGGGAGTAATATATCAAACACGAGGAAGAGTGTTTCATCAGATATCCAAACACCGAGATGTGGGTTGAGAAACAAGGGGGGAGGAGAGGGGAGTAATATATCAAACACGAAGAGTGTTTCATCAGGACATCCAAACACCGAGAAGAGGGTTGGAAAAAAACGAGGGGGGAGGGGAGGGGGGTAATATATCAAACACGAGGAAGAGTGTTTCATCAGGTATCCAAACACCGACAAGTGGGTTGAAAAACAAGGGGGGAGGGGAGGGGAGTAATATATCAAACACGAGGAAGAGTGTTTCATCAGGTATCCAAACACCGACAAGTGGGTTGAAAAACAAGGGGGGAGGGAGGGGGAGTAATATATCAAACACGAGGAAGAGTGTTTCATTAGGTATCCAAACACCGAGAAGTGGGTTGAAAAACAAGGGGGGAGGGGAGGGGAGTAATATATCAAACACGAGGAAGAGTGTTTCATCAGGATATCCAAACACCGAGAGGAGGGTTGGAAAAAACGAGGGGGGAGGGGAGGGGGGGAGTAATATATCAAACACGAAGAGTGTTTCATCAGGATATCCAAACACCGAGAAGGGGGTTGGAAAAAACGAGGGGGGAGGGAGGGGGGAGTAATATATCAAACACGAGGAAGAGTGTTTCATTAGGTATCCAAACACCGAGAAGTGGGTTGAAAAACAGGGGTGGGGGGGGGGGGGGGGGGGAGGGAGAGGGGAGTAATATATCAAACACGAGGAAGAGTGTTTCATCAGATATCCAAACACCGAGAAGTGGGTTGAAATAACTCGGCTGTGCCTCGTCTTTTCAACCGACTGAGAGATGTTTGGATTGGATACCTGATGAAACACTCTTTCGAGTATAACTTTTGTCGATATAACTTCCCAAACTGATCATTAAATACGGAGAAAATCGACAAAATATGCTTCTTAAGATCTGATTTCCAAACCACCGTCACGGAGCCATAACTGATAAGGACATAACAGGTTGCTACGCTACATCTGACGAAAACCACCGCCTTATTCAAACTTTTCTCACGCTTGGCACTGTGTGCACGTTTTCCTGTGCGTGGCAACGCGTGCATGCTTTCTCGCACGTACCAACGAGTCCATTTTTACCCGCGCTTGGAGTAAGGGGGTTTCCTGCGCTTGGTCAACGGGTGCATGTTTTTCCGCGCTTGCAACGGGTTGTTTGTTTTTGCTTTTGTTTTGACTTACCTCCCATTGAATGAACGACCCAAATCACAGGCCGTTTACCTACTCCTGCCTTTCGTAACTTGCGTCTTATCTCCTCACTCCGATACATCAAGGACCGACTACAAGAAAACAAACCATGAAAACCTGCTTAGTCCTTCGAACGAACGAACAAACGAACGAATGAATGAGCGAACGATTTTCTTAAATAGCCACATATCACAAGTCTGATGGCACTTTACATACACTTTATATGAGAATGAGATTTGACGTTAGCTTATGAAGTTAAAAAAACAGACAGAAAATTCCGCTTGAAAACAAGGAACCTTGTCACACAAACAACGTAACTGTTACCAACGAAAAGCATTTCAACTTACTTCTCGGGTTCCTGAGGACACTGGGATACCCAATGTGTGAGTGACGTGTCATACTCAACCATAAGGACCCGGATGTTAGGGATGTCACGCACCAGCCAGGACTGAAAAAGGGATTGAAACCTAAGTATAAGTATTTCCTTAGGGGGAGAGGGTCAGGTTAGAAAGATAGGGATAACAAAATATGATGTTTGAACAAAACACTGACATTACTGCTTACATTTACAGGCCTTTTTCCTGCGCCGAACATCGGTTGCATAATTTGTTTCGATCGATCGACAAGATATGATTGCCTTTGATCTGGTTTACAACTGTCACTTGGAAATTCCCAAGGACCATATATATATAATTTGATACCTTCTTAGTAAAACATTCTCACTGCATACAATTGCCCGACACGAGAAGCTAAGTTATGGGAGGATATCCGCGACTGCCAGGGCAAGAGGCGTGTCAAATGTAGGATACAACGTTGACCGCCACCAGGGGAGGTGGGAGGGGCGAAACTTAAACGTTATTCCACCGAACTCCGTTGAACTGGCCACGAGGTGGATGAAAACGGGATATTTAAAGCAGAGGCCGCAATGCATCATGCTACTAATGCGCAAGCACAACACGTCGGAATTTAAAGCACTTTTAATTAGCCTTTCCCGCGCGACGGGCTAATTACGTATGGAGTGAGAATAGAGTAATTATACTCATTCGCGTAAATGACTCATCGGCTTTGCCAACCCAGCAGGATGATGGTTGTTACCTTGTTGTAAATAATTATTCCACTGTATGAATGTTAGGAGGGTTTAGATTCACCGATTTCGTTACAAATACCTTAGGCCAGCAGTCTGTACTATTTTTCTTGGTACCCTTGTTTTCCTGCTGTCGCCAAGTCATAAATGGACCGCCCCTGAGCCCATGAACAAACACCACGTCAGCCTCGATTTTGGAGCTGAGGGGGAAGAGAGAAGTAACTAAGGCAACGGTCAGTCAAAATGACGCGCGCTTTCTCAAAGGTTTGGTCCATTCCAAAGGAATGTTTTTGGTAGGCCTGATGTTTAAAAGAAGGAAACGCTCGCACTGCGCTCATTGCTCGCCCTTCCTGCTCGCGCAATGCAAAAGCGCTTATTGTGCAGAACCTTTTTTCAGGCTGGAAACTGCTAATTTGTACAATATTTCAGCCCAGTAGTACGCGAAAGCACAAAGGCAGTTTCGGAGGAGTGGATAATCCGCTAAGGGAGTCGAGAGCTGGCGCAACAGACCAGAACAAAGTATCGCCGCCATATCGCTGTGGTAGATGTTCTGCACCTGCACTCACACCCTTCAGTGGATTGTCCCAAACGCTGAGTGCCTCTGCAGAGAAGATAGGCCTTAATACGCTAAACTACTCGAATTTCGCATAAAGCTAACCCTAGCTAACTCTAACACAAAGCTAACCCTAGCTAACTCTAACACAAAGCTAACCCTAGCTTACTCTAACAAAAAGCTAACCCTAGCTAACTCTAACATAAAGCTAACTCTAGGTAACTCTAATACAGAGCTATCCCTAGCCAACATTAACAAAAAGCTAACCATCACAGCAATGGCTACATGAATCTTTAGCTTTGTGCTAGGGTCAGGGTTTGCTTACCTAGATTAAATACTGGATACACATTTAACCGATATTGAATACATTACTGGTTCAACCTGAGAACGGATTTTACCTGCAACATATACAGTTAAGAGTTCGCTTAAAACTCTTGGAATTGCAGTGTGTATCTTCTACTTACGAGAATCGTCCTTCGGGGTGAAGAAGATATACACCGTCCTCGTAACTCTCGTCCTTACAGAAGTCTCGGTCAAGGTTGGCCAGGGTTCGAACAGCGTGACTGAATAGCGCCAAGTCCTGGAAGAAAAAGGCATGACATGTGAGGCCATGTTCATGTTTCATTTCCACAGCATGTTCTTTTCTAAGACTGGGCCAAGCCTACTACATTACTGACATTGCACATGGAAGGATAGGGACAGAGTCACCTGCTCAAGTGTCCAATATGGACGATTTGTGAAATTTACTCCTGTGTATATGGTTCGTCTCACAAAGGCCAACTCCTAAACGTTCTCTTCATAGGAGAAGGGCAACAGTGGAGTTGACGTGGCTCAAAATAGTTTTTTGGTTTCTCTATTTGGTATATTTGGAGGCAAAACAATTAGAGTTATACTCTGCGGATCGCCATCACATTTTACCTTGAAATCAAGATGATATTACAGTATTAA
The DNA here is from genome assembly GCA_022457155.1 of Cladopsammia gracilis. Taxonomy (NCBI): domain Eukaryota; kingdom Metazoa; phylum Cnidaria; class Anthozoa; order Scleractinia; family Dendrophylliidae; genus Cladopsammia; species Cladopsammia gracilis. Next base: position 627,260 of record JAJGOT010000214.1, on the reverse strand, counting down.
TTTCTCATAGATGTATCGAGGTCGGCGTTGCCATGGTATCACCATTTGGATTTTTAGTAGGGCCTGAACACAGACATATCTTCAATTTTCTTTAAAATTCCACGGTGAATTCTGTTTAAATTTTGCATACGGCCTTTCACCTCTGTGTTTTACCTGAGTACCAAGTTAAAAAAAAATCTATCAGAATTTTTAAAGAAAAAACACTTTTTCTAGAATTCGTTGGTAATTTTTTTTTCTGTTGACGGGATTTTTTTTTAAAACTGTGTAAAACGAATTTAGGATAGAGCAAAGTCAACATGCAAATCGGCAATTACGCATGCGCGGCAGTTGTCACGCGGGTAAATTCCAACCCAGTCTACTAAAAACTACTTCGAGCCACCTTTAAGGGATAGCCTGTCGGGGACTATGTCCTGAGGCCGCTACACTAGCTGTGAAGGCCTGACAAGAACAAAGTTTGCAGAGGTCCAGTCACCCACTCAGACATATATCTACCGACTACAGAAACCGGTGATGCTTATGGTTCGCTATAACGGCTAGCGCACAGTTCAACTGACTCAACCTACTACCAGTACATTTCCTAGCAATGGACGGGCATATGCAAGTGCTCGCTACAAAGCTGCTGAAAAAAGGGAAAAGAAAACCCTTCCATGTAGTTTTACTTACATCAGAGTACAGCCATGAACGTAGAAGAGGTAAACACCCTGTGTGAAAAAAAAAGACATAATTATCTAGGTTAAGGTGGCTCACAACCGTTTCTAGTAATTTCCAGTACTTACACATTGATGGATCCATACTACCACTCTTATCAATTAGTGCTGCAACAATGGTATCAAACAAATGCCCAGTCATTCTGATTGTTGAACAAGTTATGGCCATTGTCATGACGTAACAGTTACCCACTGATAGTAACAGTATAACATGTTATAAAATTCATTAATAATTCATAAGGAAAATACAAAAGAAATGAATGTTTAATGAAGGTTTGTAAACCCCAATACAGATCAACTGAGTTGATGAATTATTAAACAGTAGCATTAACTTTTGATACAGATGTCTGCTGAGCTAATTAGTATGCATTAACTTTTGATACAGATCTCTGCTGAGCTAATTAGTATGCATTAACTTTTCATACAGATCTCTACTCATTGTTTCATTTCATAAGTCAGATAAAATATTCGCGTCCGATCTGTAAGGACGTTTACAATGGCTCGCCTTCGGCTCGCCATTGTAAACGCCCATACAGATCTTCCGCTCATATTTTATCTATCACTTAAAGACACCCTTAATTTTATCTTAAAGTACTGTTTCAAAAAACGAGCAGTATAATGTTTTAAACTTGATAAAACACGTGCTGCAAGTTTTTTTGAACTTCAAAAACATTTTAAAATCAAAGGCTCCTTAGAGCCAACCCTTTTTAGGAGGAAACCTGATCCCTCCCGAATGCAGAGCCAGGCATCAATCAACCTTGAGGGAGAAAGGTTATTGAAAATACATTAACATGCCACTGACATAACAGGAGTAGATTAAATAAAATAAAATAAAATTTAAAAAATTGAGTACAGGATAGCAGAAACGCCAGACTAGAATGATTCCCCTCAGTAAAATCCCGCTAGCAGCGTGGTCCCAATGATGTTGCTATGACAACCGTCAAAACTTCAGTGAACTGTGAAAACATAAATTTGCTGCTATTTTTCGAACCGCAGCAAATCGCGATTTACACTGGTGTTATTCAAATAATGACTTACTTGCTAAACTGTTGGTTTCTTATTTTATTCCAGAAGTTTCCAAATAGAATGACAAAAGGCCGCTAGATATTGCAAAACAGTACTGAACACAAATATAAAAGTCACCATTTGTTGTTCTAAGAATCCTGACTAATTACTACCCATATTAGTATTCTCTATATAAAGATTACATGGGATATTTATGTGATATATCGATTTTTCGATTTTCTGTCTGTGCGAAAATCAGCCCGGGCGCGCAAAGCAGATTGGGTGAACATGGGACATTAAATGCGGAGAAAACGAAGGAAAAAAAATCGTCAAAATTTATGCTAATTAACACTGGGTATCCAAACCTCCTTCACGGTAGAGATTTCCTTTGTGTTCTCGTCATGAATTATTAATGAATTTTAGAAATAAAGATCAGGGTGTCATTTTAAAATCATTCTAATTAAAAATTCAGCAATAATTGCATTGTTTGAACATTCCACCCTACTTTTAAATCCCTCTCCGGGCTTTTCAGCATGACCGTGGAATACTAGGTATAAGTTCATGTATGTGGTCAATTTGACATCTATGATAGGCTCATGTGCTTATGAAATATTAACGAGTTTTTGAAGTGCTTATATCTGAAAAACGAACTCGGTTACCCCCAATTTGTATTGTTGAAATTTAGTTAGCATGTTAACATTAATACGGTTTAAATAATTATTGGGAAGATGTTCAGAGCCACCTTTGCTTAAATCACCATGGTCAAGTGCTGATTACTCACTGTAAAAGTGTAATCGGCAATTGACCAGGTTGAGTGAAGCATCTTTGTTTGAACCTCAGAGTTCATGCTCGAGGATGCCATATCTCATTACCTTGTTCCACCATGCCATCATGAGCACCTTCCTCTAGTGCCAAGTTACCAAGCAACAGGCCGATCTCTCGTTTTATTCTGAGGCTGTGAAATCGGTGCTTAATTTCATGGAATATCACATCTAAAACTCCATATTCGACCATCAGAGAACGATGACTTGGGACCTGACAGGAAACAAAACATCAATGATTTTGCTTCAAAAGGAATCTCAAGGCAACATGAGATGACCCATGTTACCTGTTACTTATCTCCTTCGTGTCTAGTGTCACATAAGGCTTCTGGCCCCGGTTGTTCAAAAGTAGCGCTATCCACGGGATAAATCACTATCCAATGGATAAGCATTAACAAAATCCTTTGTGTTATCCACTGGAAAAGTGATTTATCCAGTGGATAGTACTATTCACCTTTTGAACAACCGGGGCCTAGTTTCTGTAATAATGCGTTTTTAAGGGGGAGGGTTATCAGCCTTATGTCCAATATCCAACCTGGGGGCCAGGGTTTTCTGTCAGGGTTTTCCTTCGCTTAGACAACTGTTGTATCAGCGCTATCGAGCTCCATCTGCCCAGGATGTGATGACCTAACGTGAATATCTATTAGTCAGAGAGATGTGGCAAGTTGCACAAAATCTTGCCTTATGTAACACTGCCTTTGCGCAGTTTTCAATTGACTGTCGAAAGTAAGTTATATTTGCTTTTGTTTCGCATTGATTCGCTTCGTGATTGTTAAAAAACGTACGCAATGCGTGCAAAACAAACTGCAGTATACTGTCATTTTGCTGACACCTCGGAAACCACGCAGCTATTATGGACAGGACTTGAAGTTATGGCGAAAGGACTAGGTTGATACAAATGGATTACTAAAGAACTAAACTAGTGTGTTTTCAAGGGACACTAAAACCTAAAATGTCCCCAAAATACTTATGCTATTTCGGCTATATTTCGTACTAAAAGAACGGAAAACGGTGTCAGCGTTTAACAACTCTCCGTTTTCACACATACACACTAAGGCGATTCGTTTCTAAAAGACTCACGGTTAGGGAAGTGGTCATAACAAGTATACTCGAAGAGGACCCATGTAGGGGTAGAGGGGCTATATAAGACACCATCTATCCGATGAGCCTAATAGACAAAATTTATTGGTCCAAAAATTTGAGATGAGACTTAAATATTCCGTGTGCCAGAAGCTTCCATCAATATTATTGCTGGTAAAACGGCAGAGGGAGGTTTGAATCTTTTTTTGTAGTGTTTACTTCTGATAGAGAGGGGGCTATACAACATGTTCTGCAAAAAGTATAACCGAGTTTACTCTTAGAGGAAAACTGCTGGAAATATGCGTAGCAAGGAGTTTTACACTCAGCTGGGAATTGTTTCATGTCACTTGTATTACAGATTTGTTGCGAGCCACATTGCCTAAACTGCCTTAAAATAATCCCAAGATCATTTTGGGGGGAGACAAAAATGAACAGGGCTCGAGACTAACATTTTAGGTTACTAGCCTAGTGATTAGTGACAGGTTTGAATTCACTAGCCTGGATTGTACAGGGGGTGGGGACAATAACATGTGTCATCCTGATTAAGAAAAAATCTACGATATTGAAAAAAAACAACTTGATCAGTTTTACTAACACCTTAAGAACGTCCTAACGTGTGGAGAAAAATCGAGAAGATAAGACTGACACCTTATGAATGTACTAAAGTACGGAAAAACGTTGAGATATCTGTTTACGGTCTATATTTTAGTTTTTGTTCTCAATTTGCTTTTGCCATTCATCGGAATAATTTTCAGTTTGGTTCCGTCTGGTGCCTCAGTTACGATTCTCACTAGCCCAAATCAAAAATCAAAACCAAAAACTGGATTTTTACTAGACTTTGGCTGGTTGGCTACCGATAGTCTCGAGTCCTGATGAACGACATGAATTTCTCTTGTAAACGAGAGAGGTGTGTTACAATGCAAGAAATTATGTGAACTTTTACCATGGAATGTCTGGTCAAAGCTTTGAGATAATACAATTCCACCTGTTCCGCTGGCATAGAACTCAGTGTGTGTGCAAACGACAGGCTGTCACCACTGAAACTCCAAAATAGGGGCTGAGGATATTAACAAAAACATAAATTGAATGACATTAACACTGAGAAACATAATTGCACAAAAGCAATACCATCATATAAATAAGCATTTACATTATAGTGTATTGTCTCTATTCTGTGGATTTGTGATTTACTGATTTGTTTTCATGAATATGGCCAGGTGCTTGCTTTTAGCTGTTTTATTATCTTGAAATAGCTGAACATGGTTTCTGTAGCGTGAAGCGACTGAGAGTATTACTACTCCCCCTGGATGGGATGCTAGTCCATCGCAAGGTTACCTTACTCCTGGCTGGAGATAGACAACATGAAGCAAAGTTTCTTGTCTAAGTAAACAACACTACAGCAAAGAACAGGCTCGAGCCACCGATCTTCAGATTGAAAGTCTGACGTGCTAACCACTGGACCACCTCGCCTCCTCGAACAACAATAGCTGTTTAATTTTGTTTTGGGGTTTTTGAAATAATTCTTTAAATGTATTAAGTAAAAGTATCTACATGTATTATCGTGATGGACAAAGAGCTCTTACCCTGCGATGTTGGCTTGCCGACTTCCCGGTTAAGATTGCATTTCGAGTGAACCATATTGTACAAGGATCCAAGCCAGAAAGAGGTAACTTCAGAAGTAAGGCTTTCAAGTCACTCTCGATTGAGCCAGGGGATGGCACTTCAACCTTCATGCAATGCAAAAGGAAAACACCTTTCAATTTTCCTTTTTTGAATAATTTCATCATCTTCAAACTATCACCTGAGTAATTTCCATTCTCTATTTTCCAACCCCCCATAATGCACTTTGTTTGCCCCCCTCCTCCCCCCCCCCCCCCAAGTTTTGCATAAACTATTGTTTTCAAATGCTTTTGGGATGACTGCATATTGCCAAGAGCATTTCAAAACAATAGTTCATGCAGAATTTGGACAATCTTTGAAGATTTTTTTTTTATTGTTTATCCTGAAATTTTCTGTTTGGCCAAACCAAATTAGTCTTTCCATTTTCATTCCAACCAAGATTTGCAGCCTTTTAAGTGGCCCTTATAGCGGAGCTCTCGCGGACCGAAGGCCCGCTGCGGAGCCCCATACTCATAGAACCAGAGAACCATAGAACCCATGCCCGTCATTTTTCATGGTCATGGCTAGCGGAATGTTTCACGGGCGCGTCGTGTGCCAGCCGCCGTCGCGCAGGGCTAACTCGCAGGCGCGTATACCGTCGTAAAAATGCGCATATGACGCCACACAACAATGCGCGTATGACACCACACAATATCCAGGATCTTTGCAATTTCACGTCACCTGTGAAAACACTGCTGAGTTTAGCGAAGAAAACCGTTTAAATTAAAGTCGTTATTCTCCTGCATTTTTTCGCGGTTTGCTACTCAAGACAGGGATACTAATTAAGGGATACTCAGAAGCCGCTATAGTGGAAAAAGAAGAGCTTTCAGGGATAAAATCTTGTTTCGGGGATGGGAGCAATGCGGGGAGATGTTTGTCACTTCGGGTTTCACAACTGAAGAAGCGTAAATTTAAAGAATTTCCAAGCAGTACAATTTTCGATGGTAATTTATGTTGATATCAATCTGTGCTTGACCTTTTCTTTGTGTTCTCGCTAGTTTTGGAGAATTGTTTATAAAACACGCTCAATTAAATTCAGTTGTTTTGAATTCTTTCATCGAAGACATCTCGGCCTCCATGAGCTATAAATGGTTCGCGTTTTGCTTTTAAACTTAAAGGTATGGAGATTTGAATAAAATTTTTCGAAAGAAGATTGTGTTGTCCATTTTTATGTGTTTGTTCATTCATTACATAGGTTGAAAAGCGATTTTATGTAAACAAAACAAGACTTGGATTTTATAGTTCTAAACTTCATTCACGTGGTCTTATGCAAATATCTTTGTGTATTTTTTGCAATTTTGATTTCCAAATCAGTTTTTCGGACAATTTTTTTATAAGCAGCAGGTGTATTTTATTTGGAAATTAGTCGTACTAGTTATTCTAGACGGAGAAAAAGTTGTTTTTGTGAACTTTTGTACGGTCTAAATGTACTGTGCAAACAGTCGCGTAAGTCTGTTTTTGAGAATTGCTAAAATTAAAAAATAGCCCGGTCGTCAATTTTATTCTTGTGCTTCGGACCTTTCACCTCAGTTAAGTTTATCATCGGCTTTCTGTTCAAAGAGCCACGCTGTTAGGTTCAGGCTATCTATATACAGCTATTTCAATTAACGTTGTCGGATGAAAAAGGCGAAAAGCCAAGACCGCAAGGTAGTATGGGATTTTTAAGCAATGCTTTTACCCTAACCCATACTGCCTTGCTGTCTTGGCTTTAGGCTTTTATCCGACAACCTTAATTGAAATAGCTGTATATATTACCTCAGATTCTATTCTGTGCACTCCGAGTAGCCTGGTATCTAATCCTGGTAACCTGGCCAAACCAATCAATATTCTGTTGTCACAAGATTTCACCAGTTCATTCAGCCTCTCGGTTTGTCCTGGCTCTAGTTACAAACAAAACAGAAACTACTTTAAATGGCAAGCAAAACAAAAATTAATTTATTTCACTTATTGGAATTATAACCACCTTAATCCATTGACTCCTACACTGTACATGTAGAGTTTATGCAACGAATGGCAATTTGAAGCCAGTAATACTGTTTTTTTTTTTGTTTGTTTGTTTGTTTACTGCTGTCTAGACCAACTGCAACATGAAAACTTAACTTTCCTTTCAAGGGCTAGTCATATAACTTTTTTCGGTTCTGGCATGCAAACAAAGGAAAAAGATAAACCAGCTTGACCTTTGTTTTTTTGTTTTGTTTTCTCCTCTTTTTTCTCTGTTTTTCTCTGGCTTTTTTTTTTTCAATGTTGTGGGTCTGATCTTGAACACCAGACTTTATTTTTGCAGGAAAAGTTTTCACATAAATGCTGGAGAAAATGAAAGAAGAACAAGAAGTAGTAATTTGTAGGAAGATTTTTTTTTTTTTAATTTTGCCTGTCAGTCAAATTTACTGGGTTTCTTGCATGTATCTCTGGTCCAATTCAGGGGTCACTGTCATTTGAGCACACTTTGGAAGACTTTTTCCTCCTGCATAAGTTGGAAATGAAAGACAATTATCCTGAAATAAGTGATAACGCCACAAAATGGTACAAGTACTGTCTCGGTGTGCGGCAGTTTAGATGTCAATGGGTTAACATTGTGTTCAACATGTAGCTTTACAAGTCATGTACATTTATTTTAAGTTAATCACTGGCAAATGGTGATGCAACTGAATGCAAGTTTTTAAAATGCCAACTTCAGCAACCTGTGGACAAACTGTGTTGGGCGACATTTAATGCAAACAATACTGAGAGCAACTTGTGTTTACCTGAGTCTTGCAATTGAGTGACCAAAGGGTGAAAAAGTCATGTCTTCATGTACAATACATGTATTATCATAAAACAACATTTTGAAAGGAGGAAATCCATCAGTACAATATAGTATCGATTTAAAAAGTTAAAATGCAATGTAATTAACAACTATTCACCGAAATGGAGGTCGGTAGTGGTGGATATTTACCGAGCCGAGAAGCGGCGAGGAAAGTATCCACCGCTACCCACCTACACTGAGGTGAATACTTGTTTTAGTATATACTGAAACAGTGAGATAATATAACGAAAATGATGCTTTTTAACTCATTTATTCCTGTCAACGATTACAATTTCCGCGCGCAAATTGCTGGGAGGTGAATAGCACTGTCTTGCTATTCCGAGTTTCAGTAGCCAATCAGAGTGCGCCAACAATGTTATCCACCGTTTCAGTATATACTAATGGTTATTATCCATTGAGTTCCGAAATAAAACTCTGGATAAATTGTCCACCATTTGCACACTTGCAGGTAATCTGTTAAAAAAGAGGCTCTTTATAACATAAAAACTGCAGTTTCCCCTTGGGGCATTAAACTGCTAATTAGTTGTTTCTTGTTGTCTTATTCTTAATAGTGTGATTAGATCTTGTAATAAATACTTCCATTGTAAGTGCATGCAAACCCACTGGCCAAATTGAGTCAAGTACAGTAATCGCATTAATGGACAGTTGAATACTGATCAACCAGTAAAACAAAACAATGTCGGCCTTTTTAATCTATGGTGAAATTCTATAGAAAAATTCATTGCCTGACGAGTGAATTCCACGTTAAATTTCATGCGAGATGAGGGCGATATCGGTTTTTCAAGTGAAAGTTAACGTGGAATTCACTCGTCAGGCAATGAATTTTTCTCCAAAGGGAAAAGATCGCTAATGCATCCTTTTTGTTTGGAGTCCTTGATTTAATTTTTTAATGCAGTTTAATTGACTTACTGTAAGTGAAAGAGTATAAAACTATTTAACAATACCATCACGGATCCTAAGTGATGCCAGAATTTGGGTCCCAAGTATCCTAACTTCCTCATTATCAAAGTCTTGAAGGAAACCTAGAAACTTTTGGGGTGCTGACAGGCTTAAAGCTAGTGGAGATGACAGAGCTGTAGAAATAAGAATTAATTTGTAATTATGATTGTGAAAAAATGTTTGTAAACTTATTAAAAGTAAAAGTGACATTAACAGAATTCACTGGTGTTATTTAAAAAAAAATCACAATTTAAATCCATTCTCAGTTTTAATTTTATAAATAGAAAAAAATTGATGATTAAATACCTTTGGAAAATTGAACAACCAGATTGTTTGGTAAGTGTACATTTGACCAGAAAGTTTTTTGCCATTCATCTGTATGGGTGTATTTCCAAGCCTCATCTAGCCATGGTACTATAATAAATTAAATTATATTTATTGATTAACAAAATGGTAACAGCAATGAATTATATATAGCCATTACACAAAACTCATTAATATATTAAGCTTACATGTGTGTACAGCCATAAAAAACCACTAAAAGACTATAAAATTAAATTGGTGGTTTGCATAACAGCCATATTGCCGGGGTCAGAACAATGAAATTGTCATCCTTTGGGAATAAAATTCTATTTTTGTGCAAACAATTTCTTAGAACTATTTTTTTAACCTCCAACATGGCCGACATGCAAACCACCAATTACCGTATTTGTTTGGTTATAAGGGGCAGCATTTTTTCTAAGAAAATCTGCTTACAAGTTCGCTCTAAATCTGTCCTAAACTTCAGGTGCATCTTATAACCGAGCTTTCTTCACACAACAAAATACAAAACCTGTCAAAGAACCCATGAACAGGCACGTATAAAGAAAAAAGAAACACTGGTGGCTAGTCGGTGGCTATATATTGTTGCTATCAATGTTTGTATAACACACAGACATGAGTGTTTTGTTAATAAATTGAAAAATTAACCATGACATTGTCATAATACCTGACTGTTACAACAGCGCTTGCTATTTTACTGTTCATTTGGAAGTTAATTTTAACAAGCTGCCACCGGTGACCTTGGATGACCTTAGTAACCAGGCTAAAAAGGAGGGGCTGAAGAAATTTTAATGTGCAGTTACCAAGCTTTTTTTTTGCGATATTTTACTTTTTTCGATACATGCTCCATGTGGTTTATGCAACGTTTATGAACTAACTATTTTTCCTATACTCTTAATAATATGTTCACAGAGGATTCTATTAACAGGATTTTCTAAACAGGAGTAACATTTTTATCATACCACTGCATTCAGACTCCATCGTAAGGGCATGGGGAGTATGGGGAGTAAATAAGGTGGGGGAAGGGGGTTTGCCCGAGTGAAGATAAGGGCTGGGGAAGGGGGGAGGACCAAGCCCCTCCCCCGGATCCACCAATGGCACAGACACACTTGCAAGCTGACTCATGTAAGGAACTTGAGCTATGACAATTATTTTCCAATCCAGACCTCCTTTGCAGTCAATATATGTATTTTATTAACAGAAAAAGGGAGCCCTAAACTGTAGAAATTACCCGGCCACTTATTTGCATCTTGTGGAATTAAGAATGGATCCTTTTGTTTTCATATGTGAGAAGCAGTGGGAGCAGGGAGGGATGGTGCAGTGATGAGAGCGCTCGCCTCCAACCAATGTGGCCCAGGTTCAATTCCTGGACTCGGCATCATTTGTGGGTTGAGTTTGTTGTTACAGTGTAGTTCTCATCTTTGCTCCGAGGGTTTTTCTCCAGGTACTCCAGTTTTTCCTCCCTCCTCAAAAACTAACATTTCTAAATTCCGATTTGACCAGGAATTTTCAGATGGCCACCTTACAATTTTAATTAACCTAGAGTTAGCTTGGTGCCACCCTCCTTAAAAAATTTTATTCATTATTATTATTTTGATCTATAAAACATTCAGGGATATGTAAATAAGTGGCTGGACATTCTAAAATCGCTCCAAAAAAAGTATACTTCATATCAGTGTCATGAGATCCTACATTCACAAATTAAAATATATACTGACTTATTAAATTATGCTTCACACCGGAGGAATCTAGTACTTTAAGACCATCTTTAATTTTTTGGCTGGTATTCTATTATAATTGTTTACATTTAAACTCTTTCACTTTACAAAGACAGTATTACAATGTACATGTACCTTTCACACACTCTGCCAGATCAGGATTACTATCCTCTTCATTAACATGAACAGTCAAATCAAAGCCTGAACCAATTTTCATGTCATCTTTTACAAGCAGACTGTCAATATTATGAACAATTTCCCATGTCATTAGGCCAGCTCTGTCAAAAGAATTATTATAAAGCAATACAAATTAATTATTAATTTTGTTAATTATTAAAAATGCCATGATAAGTTGATGGATAAATTTATAAGGGCTGGTAACAAAAGTACAAGACAGCTGAGACTGTGAACTTAATATTAAATTTGAATGTAGGACTGTTCATATAAACTTCAGAATGTTATATATTTTAATTTAAGAAAAAAGGTACAACCAGATAAATTTATTTTTAGATGTTTGGGAAAATTTAAAAATACTCTTTTTAATACCTGTATCTAAATCTCATAATTTTTATGTCCAACCTTGTTCACATACATGCACAAACTTTCAAATTCTCCTTGCATACTTAGGTTATGTATTAAAGCATGCAAGACAGTCTGAAGGTAAACTCCACTTGATAAAAGAAAGATTTACTCTTACCCTGCAAGAATGGATGCACAAAGCTGCAGAGGACCTAAAAAAGATTATATAATAATGAACAAAACATGAATCTACTTCTTAAAACAGCAGGTCTAATTTTTATATTCAACTGGTTGCAGGGGAAATGAAACTATCAAGCAAATTTTAAAGCTCTTGCTTATCTACTTGGGATGGCAAATTTAATGGGGAATCAAGACCCAGCTACATGTACCCTGGGTGCAAGATGCTTTTCTCATGCTCTCATCTCTCTCATATTACATTGTATACCTCTGGGCCCAGTTGTTCGAAAGCCAGTAAATAACGCTAACACAGGATTAAAACGTATCCGAGGATTTAATTTCTCACATTAGAAATATTTTCCAAAGCTAATTTTAAGCTACATTTGAAGAGAAGTCAAAGTCGAAACTGAAGAGCAAAATACTTTGAAAAAATCTCCATTGATTTATTATTTAAGTGGAATGAAAATTGACGCTAACCCTGGGTTAACTAAATCGTGCTTTGAACAACCCAGCGCTGGTGTCTCAAGTATAATGTTGTGGTTCAAATTTTTCTTTGGTTTGAAAATTTTCAAACCAAACAAAGGAAAATAAAAATTAAACCAATTTAATTTTTTTTAAACCAAAGAAAAATTTGAACCACAACATATATTTTGTCCCTTGTTGCCAGCCAGCCCCGAGTTCTCGTGAAACTGAGAAGTGCCGAGAGAGAACTTCTGGTACCCAGGTACTCACATGACTCACTTGACTTTCTATCTCAAAACTTGCAAGAGTCACCAGGGGACACTGTCTATTTATTTCAATTGCTCATTTTGCACACAAAATGACAGCACTTAAAAAGATACATTGGTCTCTTTCACTCACATTTACTGTACAATGTATTAGTGTAAGTGTATTATTATGCGACAATGCTATTTTGTAAGAGCATCAGTTGAAAGGATCCTGATCTGAGCACACATACCATTTTTAAAATCCACACCCCTACTCCTTTATTGAGACTGGCTTTTCATTTTTGCCCCTAAAGAATGCCTTATAAATTGGAAATGGATTTGTCCATGAAGAATTCCATAAAAAATGTGTCACTACCCCTCAAGAATTTAAGTAAAGAATGGTTTGCTTCATAAGAAGTCCATGAAATCTCTACCAGCCCCTTATTAAAGAATTCATAAAAGCAGTAGGTTTCATGGTCGTGGCTGCCATTTTGAATGTATGCTAGAGCAAGCCTTATGTGAAATACAGTTATGTTTGTATGGGAATCCAATGGCAAAATTAATATTTCAGATTTAAATTATTTCTGATATGCTTTGAATTATTGGCAAACTTCAGAAACATGGATGTGGCTTATAATGCTGGGAAACTTATAGTGCATTTTCACTTTTCTATTATATTTTCACTATTCTATTAAACCGTCAACATTTGGTGGGAAAATGTTTACAAAAAAGTGAATGGAAAACTCGAAGGAAAGATAATGCATCAGTCAAATAAAATTAATGCATCAGTACAAATAAACACTGTTGTTGTTGTCAATTCCAGCAGTAGCTGTGCCCATGTCTCCTCTGGAACAACTCCCAGGGATAAGCATTATTTTTGTGGGAAAAAAAGGCATGCCCCAGATTTAGACTCATCTTAAAGTTATTTGAAGGCAAACTAAGTCAACAGAGAAGTGTTTTCCCTCACTGAATTCTGCTCTAGGGACCAATTAATTAGAGCAAGTTTGCAACTAATTTCTTGTCAGAAATAGAGCCAGGATTCTTTGAGGTCAAAAACATGAGGATGTCAAATGTCCCAAGGTACACTGAAGGGAAGGTTAATGCCCAACCTTTGGGATTCAAACGTCAACTAATGCCCAACTAATGCCGGGGGGGGGGGGGGGGGGGGATGTGCACTGCTGAAATTGACTCAGTGATGCATAAAAAGAAAAACCATACTCATTACTGTATTGACAATAGTGCTTACAGACATAATTAATGTACTGCGGTAATATGGTGATCTTAACAGATTATTTGCAACTGGGCATGTGACCGCGAATTCAAGCTACAATGTACATGTACTAATATTTATAATGCCGTCAGGCTTCGTTAATTTCGTAGTAACTCTTAAACTCGAATTGTTATTTTAAGAACCAAATTGTAAAACAAATCGACAGGTAAGAACTTAAAATTAAAACAACAAAGAGTTCTTACCTGTCGATTTGTTTTAACAATTTGGTTCTTAAATAACAATTCGAGTTTAAGAGTGGTAATGCTCATGATCAGTTATCACATTTGGCATTTTGTAAACTGTAGTGCGTTATTAATTCATTTCAGAGATTAGCTATATTTCAAATACCTCTCCATGTCATATTGCAGTCATACCATCGTTCTATAAGCTTTGTGTTTTTCCAAAACTTGACTAACTAAACTTCCTGAAGCCAAGTTGCCCGAAACTCGCCATTGCTCGCCATTCAAAACTTCGCATCATCTTTTTGAAAAGCAAACAGGCGTTCCACGCGACCGCTTTGTCCCAGGTCACCAGCGACAGACACCAAACGTCACGCTTTTCTGTCACTCTGTACATGTGCTCACGCAATCAGGATAAGAGGAGGTCACGCATTTTACAAAGTTTCTGGAATTAAAACTAAGGCTTTGCTAAAAAGGCTTATAAAAAGAATGGTATGTTTTAACCCGTGACTGTTGTCTATTAGATTTTAAATTTTTTTGACAAATTTTGAAAAGGGTTTTCAGTTCCGGACAGGAAGTTTACTCCATTGACTAGTACCAGATCTCTTGCCATTTGGAAGAGCAGGTGTTGGAGCGACAAGATGGCGGAAAACGCGCTCACAAAGGCTGTTGACAAAAAGTACCCCGGTTTCACTTACGAAACAGAGGGAGCGTGGAGAGGACCTTTTTGCTTCATTCATGCTGCAGATACACAATTTGGCCTGATAGATTCGTGGAATGAAGTCCCGCTTGAGGAGCAAAACTGGGAGAAGGAAATCGTCCTAACGCGCAAGGCAATCGCGGCCGCAAATAAGCTGTCACCCAAACCAAGGTTCTTTGTGGTTTGCGGCGACCTCGTGAACGCTTTTCCCTGGGAGAAATTTAACGATCCACAAGTAGAAGATTTTAAGAAGATCTTCAAGGAGCTCGACCCAAGCATTCCGCTCATTTGCGTCTGTGGAAACCACGATGTTGGCGATTCGCCGACACAAGAGTCTCTGCAAAAGTACAGAAGCAATTTCGGTGATGACTTTTACACCTTTTGGGTCGGAGGTAAGCTTTTGAGCTATTTTTGAGGAAGCTTTACAAACTACTGTTATTTGTACTTTTTCCGCAAAGAAAGTGCAAGCAATATATTTCGTCTGTTCAAAGTTGCATTGTTAAAAAAAACTTGGACTGTTGTTTTCAATTGCATTTCAACGAATTCACTCGATCCCTTGAAAAGCTTAAAGTCGATCGAATTTTAATTTTTCTGTACCGGGAATTGCAAGTGAATCGTGTTTTCAAAATATTTAAATTGTTCCAAGGAGCTGTTTGTATTTTTTAAAAAGCTTTTTATTTAAATTGTAAAACACATAACCCAATTTTAAGTAAACAACTACAAAGAGTGTTTGTCTGGGATAGTCTTGCATAACCGGTTGAATAATTTGTGGGACTGCGCGCTGCGGGTTTTTTTTTTTTTTGTTAGAGTGACCAAGAATAAGATACTCAGTTTATAAATATTTGCAATGTGCCCCTTTCCTCAGTCCTTTTTTTGGTTTAAAATTTTAAAAACTATAAATTGTCTATAGGTGGACTCTCGAAATTTGCATTTTTTGTTTCACTAATCAGGTTTGAGCTACCCTAGAGAACTTTCTGTCCAACACTGTTTTCTGTAGAAAAGCCAGGTGTAAACGTATAAAGCATGATAAGTGACAGATGTCCTGCACAAAACCCCCTGGCATTAGAAAAAAGTTGTCTCATCAATGAAAATCTGAATGACTGCTGTCAATTATTGTAATTATAATATAATATTCCTTTAAAACAAGCTGTAGATGCTGAAATGGGAATTTCCCAAGGAAGACAAAGTGATTGGCTACCTGAGATAAATAATTAATGAAAGAGGAAGTTTGAACTTTCTTGCCCAGCAATAGTAAGGAAGAAAAGAAAATTTAGAATATTATGTGTGTGGTATTTAAAATGAGACATTTCTCTTGTTTGGCAAAGAAAAAAATGTAACTTTTAAGCCAACTATTAAAGAAATCATTAACGTATCTTTTTCCCAGTCAACAAAACAAGAGGCTATGTGAGTCTAGGCTTGGGCCGCACCAAATACATGTGCTTGCCTTTGACGATGATTATAAGTGTCAAACCTGTTTATTTATCAGTCAAGTTGTTTTGACATTCAGCAATGTGTATTGAGTAATGTATGGTATGTATTCGTTTACAAGCAGGGTGATCAGTAAAATTTTTTTTTAATCCAAGCCAATTTTACCAAATCTTTCCGATAATTGGGGTTTCTTGGCCAAGAGTTTTCAGAAAAATAAAACAAGCAGAATTTAAGTGCTTTTCAAATACATGTAAATTGGTTTACCTCAAAATGATTCATGCATCAAACTAATAGGCCATTTCCGAGTTGCCTTTAGCCTCTCTATCAAAGCGAGGCTACATGTAGGTGCGAAACCTTTCATATGAAAATGAGTTTTCATTTGCATGTGAATGAAAACTCATTTTCATATGAAAGGATGTGCACCTAGCCTCCCTTTGACAACCAGGCGTAACGTAACTCAGAAATGGCCTAATTGGGTAGGTGAAAAAACTACATACATTTAAGTATACAATTTGGCATTTTTTTTTAATTTTGCTGACCAATAATTCGTGACACTTGCTGAAACAGGGTGCAAAAATACACTTTGCTAATATAGTCTTATCCTAGTACTCGGAAAAAGCTTGTGAATGTTGTTATCACAGGTCAAGTTCTATTCTTGCAAGTTTATAGCCCAAAAATGATTGAGATCAATATAAATATTTTTCCAATATGTGCCAAACAAGCTACAGGTACAATGTTCATGTACTGCATTTCAATGAAGGTTTTATAATAGTGCAGGCTCTTTTTCAAATTTGCCACAGCAAAGCATGTCTCTATTGGCAAGCATGACATTTTAGTACATATAATTATTCCCTGAATACTAGTTGCCATTAATTACAGTAGCTCTAACCTCCCTGTGTTCCTTCATAGGTATTTTCTTTATTGTACTCAATAGTCAGTTCTATAAAGATGCAAGCAAGGTAATGGAGCACAAACAGGAACAAGATAAATGGCTAGATGAACAGCTTGCACTTGCAAAAAGTTGCGGAGCAAAACACGTTGTCATGTTTCAACATATTCCTTGGTTTTTTGGGACTCCTGATGAGAGCGACCAATACTTCAACATTGAAACAAAAGCGCGCAAACAAATGCTAACAAAGATAAAGAATGCAGGAATTAAATATGTGTTTGCTGGTCATTACCATAGAAATGCTGGAGGTTTTGATGAAGACTTGGAAATGGTTGTCACAAGCGCTATTGGCCAGCAAATCAACAATGACAAAGACTCGGGGATGAGGATTGTTTGTGTCACAATGGATAAAATAACTCATGAATATTATGAGCTGGACAGTGTTCCCACCAGTATCACTTTGTAAAGCATGTAAGTGCATTTGTACCACAATGTCCATACACTGCACATGAAGAGGAAGATTTTAAAAGCAGAGGAAGTCTACTGTTTTGGCACAAGTGATCACAATGTCAACAAAAGTCTTGCCGCAATACACATTATTTTCAGGTAAATCCTTTGCTACAGATGACAGTTTTATTAAACATGAAAATACATGTATATAATTGTACCTGTCCAGTACTCATATACAGTACCACACAGTGTACATGTCATAGTTTAAATTTATTAATTTTTTGGTTTGAAATTTAACAAACCAGTTGAACTGTTAGACAAAGGAAACTAATGAAACTGGCATCAGAAATTAAATTTTGTCTCTGTGAAGTACATATGTATAGTCGTGTAACTAATCCAACACAAAATCGTGCAGTCAAATCCCTTTATTTTCACAATGCTCCAAGATCTACTGTACACTTGTCCCAATGTTGTTTTGTTGAAATTCCTAGGTCTCGAAGCAAAAAACAAGCTCAAATCAGGGGCGGATCCAGGATTTTGAAATGGGGGGTGAAATTTTAAATGCAATAGAACCAAAGCCTGGTTGAGGTGTTTGAGGTCAGTACATCAGCAACATGATTGTTAGAAAAAAAAGAAAGAGTCTCAGAAAAGGGGGGTGAAAATTCACCCATTTCACCCCCCCCCCCCCCCCCCCCCCTGGATCTGCCCCTGCAAATACATGTATTTGCATAATAAGCTCAATTATTGCATTATATTAATATTAATATTATATAATATTAATATTATATTAAATATTAATATTAATATTATATTAAATGCATAATAAGCTCAATTACATGTACAGTAGATGTACAGTTATTAAACCCTATAGTATATTATAAACAATGTCTTAAAAATGTGACAGGAAAAGCTTTCTAAAATTATCAATCATGGTCAAATAAAGTCAATTACGGCTTATCAGTTTCCGAAACTGGTTTAAAAATTTCAAACCAAAAACAAATAACTTAAAGCACCAACATAAAGTTATTGTATTAAAGTTGAATCGTTATTTAATCTTATGATTTTCCCCAGCTCGGGATAATATCAGGAAGGATTTAGTGAGACATAAATTTAAAAGTTGGTAGCTATAGATCCATTAGTACATGTAGACGTTAGAGTGCCTGTTGATAATGGCTTCAGTAACTTTTAACCCTTTCACACCCAGAGTCAATTATAGAGACATTGCGAGTCTGTCAACGGAATCCTATAGTGTGACCATTAAAATGAAACCCCTGCAGCGGTTCTTCACAGTACATGTACATGTACTTAAGCATGGTACTATTTGTTTTTCTAATCAGTATTTTACAATATGTAAACAAGAAATATCTTATATGTGTATATTTGTATATTTACATAACCTTGTAAATTTAATGATTAATAATACTAATACATTGAATTTTTGCATGGTGCATGGTAGCATAAGATTGTGCAGGTGTATGCCGAAAATGAGAGCAAAAAAGTGTTTTGCATGCTAATATACAATTTTGGTAACTGAGCTTTTCTCAGTCATTATTAAAAATAATAAAATTAATATGTCACTTGCCTATGGGGCAGTGAAGATTTAATTAACTACACTTAGCAGCGTTTTTAGTTTCAAAATTGTTTAAACAATTTTTCTTTATCTTTAGAGTGATCATTTTAGTTTCAAATTCTTTATATAAGTTAGTAACAACAGTATTGCAAAATTGCGTACTTGATTGATATTGCCCTAACTTGACTTACATGTACATGTACAGTAGAAAATTAATATAATTTTTAAAGTTTGAGTCAAAGGCCAATCTTCAAATAAATAGGGTTAAGCACCTTTCAAAAATATTGTTGGCTTTTAACCATTGATATGTTACTGGGCATCACTTTTTAATAGTGATGTTTTTGCTATAATTGTTGAAAAAAAAAAGTAGAATTTTGTTTTATCACATTATATTACTTACTTTCATTGGAATTTTAAAGCAATGTCACATTATTTTAAACATAATTTCCTGATATTGTTAAACATAATTTCCTGATGTTGTTAAACTTCATACATGTCTCTTTTTCTTTGATCTCGTGTTATCCTGAACCCTCCAATTTTATCATACCGCTGTTATCAGAACAACATAGCTATATACTACTCGTAATGCGTCTTCAGAACAACTATATATTCCCTTTTATAGAACAAATATTAGAATCTTCTCTCCCACCATTATTCGACGATATTTTTGGAACGATCTTCCCCTTTCCATCCGCTCTAAGCCTGCTACAAAACTATTTAAGAAATCTCTTTTGAGTCATTACTTATCCCAATACTTCATGTAGATTGACTTAGTTATCTACTCGTACTTCATATACATAATTATTGCTTTCATATGTGTGTGTGCATATGTATGTGTTTATTTGTTTGTTGTATGTTATTAGCATTTTCTCCTTATATCCACTTAATTAAATATCCTTTATATTTTCTAACTATGAGGGCAAGGTATTAGTTTAACTATTTTTTGCCCCTTTTCTCTTTATTTTTTTTAATTATTCATTCCTGTAAAGTTGTTAATTTTTAGAGAAATAAATAAATAAATAAATAAATATCTCTATTTTATACATATTTACTCTGAACCACTGGGTTGCTTCTGTGCATTTGTTGTTTTGTTTTTATTAATAATCCCATGGTAAATTTGAATATTGTTCTTACTTTAATTTTCATTGACAATTAAAAGGGTTTGTATGGAGTTATTAGAGCATCAAGGGGCTTCTAATAATTTTTATCTCACCCCCAAGTTTCATTAGGATGCTAATTTTTGGCAAGTGGGCGTTTTTCGTCATGCCCTTTCCGAATATCTAATCAAATCCCATAATAGAGCAGTTTTCAATCAAGTGTCGAAAGTAATCACCCAATTGCGTTGGTTTTGCATTGCTACGCTTTGTGATTGGCTAAAAAATATTGCGCCACTTTCTCGACCAATCAGAAGTAAAACCAAAACCAATCATGACTTGCTCGCACTATTTTCCTGCGCTTGGCGCCAGCGACATGTAATTGCTTCGAGCTCTGATTGGTTCATTGGATTGTTTGCGACTGCTGTGATTGGTCGGAGTAATTACTTTGGTTTTGGTTTTACCACACTCAATTGAAAACTGCTCTAAATTTCTCAAATTTAGTTTTTGCGACATCACTTTAGTTCTCTATACATTATTGTTAGTACTGCAGTCAACTCTCTCTTAATGGACACCTCTATAAGATGAACACCTCTATAAGACGGACACCTGGTGTTTGTTCCTGTCATTTTTCAGTCATTTTACTGTAACTAATCTCTCTACAAGAGGGAGACTTCTCTAAGATGGACAACGGACACTTGTGAAGTTCTTTTTTTTTTAGAGAAAAATACTTCAAAACAGAAAATGTAGGTGCTGATTTTGAACAAGCAAGTTCACTTTTCTTATATTATGTTCCAGTTTATAGGTTTTGCTTAAACAACTTTAAACACACTTAAAACAGACATGTATTCATTGTGCATAGGTTCAGCTTTATTATCTCGGAATCACTGGTGTCATAATATTACCTCGACCTCTTAAAGCAGGACACCTCTCTAAGATGTACAGTTGGGGCCGGTCCCAACCGTGTCCGTCTTAGAGAGAGATGACTGTACTTACAAGTAGTTACAACTATCCTCATCGCATATACATACAGCTTTTTTGTACATGTACATGTAGATAGCACATCTGGCAAAATTTTATTAAACTCTTATTTGGATGATCCATGACAAACTTACAATGTAAATATTTGCATTACAATGTTTATCATACTAGCAGGATTCAAACAGATGCCTCCTGTCTGTCACACGCCCGGGCATTTATTTCTTTAAGTTGATGTTCACAGGGGCATTAATTCAAGAGGGGGTATTTATACAAAAGGAGGGGTTAAAATACAGTAGTTGAATCTTAATTGTTAATGCCGTTGCAAGCATATTCACAATAATATTGTAAACATTATAAGCTATTAATACCATGCAGTATATAAAGGAAACAGTAACCTGTTTACCCAATAAAAGTCTCCAATCAAAACACGGAGATTGAACTTGGTCCTGGGAAGCTGATCTTATTTGCAGTAAACCCGGAGTTTCATGTCCGTGAAATATAAATTGAGTTTTTAACAGTGACAATAATGTATTGTTAGATGAAAAGGAAATTTTGATTTTAGCGAGTCTTAGTTGTTAAAATCCTTTTACAGTAGAGTACACATGTAGATGTTTGAGTTCAGGTGACCAAGCCTCCTTGTGATATCTTGATTAAACATGTGATATTGTTATTTTATTTTGACTAGTATACATTCTTCATGTACAATGTACGTGCTTGATAATGTGTTGTTCCAGAAAATATCCATACCTTCTCCACCCCCACCCACACCACCCCTCTGGAAATTCCAGTTTGGCTTCATACATTCCTTCAAAAATGTTTGCTTTTGAGACCCCCTCCCCCTCAGAATTTTGAATAACCTTCCATGGGTAGAGTATTGTTATTTCCTGGAACCGCACAATATATGTGAAAATAAAAATCAGCAATGATATTTTCTTGCCATACATATATCTGATCAGATAATGTACACTGTAAATAAACTGTTCAAACTGTGATGTGTCATTTTGTTTGTGTTTAGAGGGTTTTTCAATCATAGTTTCACAAAACCAAAAATGTTTAAAGTACAGTCAGCTCTCTCTTAGAAACAGATGCCCCTCAAGATGAGTACCTCTCTAAGACAGACACTTGTCACTCATTTAACTATAACTCACTTCTCTAAAACACAGATTCCCTGTAAGATGTACAACTCTGTCTCAGCTGTGTCTGTTATAGAGAGTTAACTATAGCCAATCATAACAGATGCTGACAGTCAAACAAACCAATCAGGACTCAAAGCAAATACATGCAGTAATTGTTGGTTTGGATTTATTGGTTGAGAGATCTAGAGTCGCACAAGTTCTTTTAGGCCAATCACAAAGTCTTGAAATGCATAATATTGCAAGATATTAAAGATAAATGCTGGACATGTGTTTCTCGAAAGTGTGCATTAAATGTCCTTACAAAGAAAGGTCAAAAGTGGCTGCATTCAGAGATGTTTGTTTTCGGGGGGGGGGGGGGGGGATAAAACCCTCAAAGCTGGGATAAGAAGGGTAGACACAATTTCCAGCCATTTGAGGGAGTCTGGTTTTCATCTCAAAACAGCTGGAAATCACACATAGGATAAAGGCCAACAGCAAACTCAACTCACATAATAAAGGAGTTGAGAGGATTTAAACCTAGGTCACATTGGTTGCAGACGAGTGCCATTACCCCATATACTATCCCTGCCGCAAGACAGAAATCACACTCATAAAATTTGTTATGGACCATTAATTTTAATTTTCCAACAATGATCAAGTACTTTCTTAGATATTTAAATTACCAAAAATAAATTATGTCTAGCTTACCGCCTGAGACAACTGGCAAAATCTGGTTTTAAACCAAATGGTAACTGAAGGTACCAAAGCAAGGTCCAAAGCAAGGTCCAAAGTGGCTTTTAAGTGGTTTTATAGGGAATAATAAAATTTAGCTATTGAAATCCCAGTCAAAACTCACTTTGGAAATTCAAGGTCCAAAATGACCATTTTTTTTTAAATAAAAAAGTAACATTAAAATAATATATTAATAATTATTATTATTTCCATACTTAACAAGTTACTTAATTTTAGTACCAAAAATTTTATTTCCTCATCAGTTTTTATAGTGCAAGTTTTCAATTGACAATGATTTCAAACAACATCACTGTTATGCATTGTAGTCACTGTCTTATCATTGGCTAAGAGTCTACAGTTAATTCTGGAAATCAGCTCATCTACAGATTATTGACTAATCTTCTAGTGAAAAATCTGTAGAGTACGTGAGCAATGCATGATTTCCATGAGCAATGTCAAGTTCACGGGTGGTGAATTCTATTCTTGTTGGAAAATAATAAACTGTGTTCCATACGTGCGTTTGTCATTTTTTTCTTTAAAACAGTGAATAATAAAACAATCAGATCCGGTTTTTGTGATATCCAGAATAATTAAGGTTCTTTTTAAGTGTTGAAAACCTCATCCAATAAATTATAATAGTTTATCATATTATTTGTTCATAAAACAAATTAACAACACACAATCAACATATCTGTACATCTCTTTTTCTAGACATGTTTCAAATGCAACTTCTAAGTTTTGTGACAATGCAAACTGGCTTTCAACAGTGTGCTTATATTAGAATAGCAATAATAAAATAATGAACTCTTCAAAATTAAAAAATTACAAGTAACCTTAATATCACCAAAAAAGAAGTTGTCAAACATCCCTGCAACAAAGTAGTAATATCTGTAACAAAGCAGAAATATCTGCAACAAAGTAGAAATATCTGCAACAACAAAGTAGAAATATCTGCAACAACAAAGTAGTAATATCTGCAACAAAGTAGTAATATTCAGTTTCTATTACTGATGTATCTCAACTCATACTTCCTACGTTAGCAATTATCATACATGTAATGATATCATACATGTAATGATGTAATTCAGAATTTTTAAGCAATGACAATCCTTACTAAAAAGCATGAAGATCAAAGACAATGCTGCCCAGTTAATTGAACGATTTGCAGAAAATGATACATTCTGTAGGTACAATGCCACAATAGAGATCTACTGTAACCACAGCTGACCTGTGCACATTTGGCATGATATTAAGTTTATGATTAAGTTAAGACTGTGTCTGTGTGCAGACATCTACTCTCTTCAAACGGGGCAGTTTTACTTATTGGCTTCCAGGTCTTGGGACAGCTGCTTCACAATAGACTGTTACTTTGTTTAATAATGACTGCTATGCATGCTGAAAAACTCTGCTCTGTCAGAAAAATGTATGTCTAATCACTTGCAAACTGGTTGTTTGAAAGGCAAACTTCCAAAAGTGGCAGTGAATAATTAGTGTTTTCACATGGCATCATAAAAATTCAAAAATCTAAAGTATACATCCTACAAAGCTGTTTCTAACATGGCATGTGGATACCAGTGTTAATATCTTTCACAAAAAGTTTCAGGTTTTAACGATGTTTCGTTTTCGATTTATAAAGGTTGTAAATGTGTCACGCAATTCGTCACGCTATTTCAGATAAGCCGTGAAAATAAAGAACATTGAACTAGTTGAAAGTTATTAATGAATTATAGATGCTTATAAGCCGATTTCATGCCTCTTATAGTGAATACAATATTTTGTGATGAGATTTTTGGTGTTATTAAGACTTTAAAGTCTTTAAATTTTTGGCCGCCATGTTGGTGTCCCAAACTGGGACACCAAGATGGCCGCTCCATAACGAATGAAATGCTCTTGCGCTTCAAAATTTGGCCCAGATGTGTAGTTTTAAACTCTCTACAATTCCATAAACATTTTAGTATCGAAAACTGCTTCTGAATTTTGATATGACGTCAGTGAAAATATTCTATTGTTTGCAATAATGAGCTAATACCTGGATTACCCACTGCAATTTGTTGTTCACATGACACATTTTCTTGAAACAAATGATACCCATTGATCAAATGAATAGCAAAGGCATTGTACAGAGATTCCTTTTCTAACAAGAGGAGAAAATACATGTAGGAGACAATAGCACAGCCAGATACCTTTGATTGACCAATATTTGAAAGTACCGTATTTTCTCGATTAAACGCCGGGCTCCGAATAAACGCCGGGTATAATAGAGGAAGTTGTAAGTAAGCCCCTCAAACGTTTATTTGTGGTATAATAAACTTACGATTTAAAGGCAAGGTACACGGCTGCCAAGAAAAACGAATAATAACCCATTATTTAAAAATGGCGGGCGAGAAAGAACTGCTGATTCGAAGAAACGCCGGGTCCACTAGGCCAAGTTTGAAATAAACGCCGGGGGCGTTTAATTGAGAAAATACGGTACAGTAGGAAGCAGAAATCAGACCACCCTGGGACAAGAGGGGTTTTTTTACTGCAAGAAGGCTGCCAGCAAGACACCTCCAGGGACATAAATTGCATAATTTGAATTACATTAGTTTGCAGTCTACAGTCATTGACCAAGAAATTATTACGAAAAGCCAAAATAAATACAGTATTTTCTCAAAATAGCACCCAAGGCACTTATTTCAACAGTTACTTTTTTGCCTTTTAAACATCAATAAATGGGCTTAAATTTTGGACAATAATTTTTTGCTCTTGGCAGTAGGGCTCAAAGTTAGTGACCGGCTGGTAGCAGATGCTACAAGATTTCTCTATTGCATCTCAAAAACTAACATGGTAACATGGAGTTATTCAATCTTTAAAATTATATTACTTCATGCTACTTTTCATGGCATTAAGGGGCGCTAACTTAGGGAGGGAAATATGGTATTAAAATGCCTAGAGAGAACTCAATAAAAAAAAATTGCAATTATTGCGACTCTAAATTCTTAAACAATTATGTCATAAATAAATTAACATTTTCAGGGACATCTGTAGCTGTGCAAAGCGATATGCAAATTAGATTTCTCAAAATATACATGCAGTGTTTTATGTACTGTACATACAATGTTTTTGAATTCCTTGTCGTTATATGATCATTACATAACCTAACAATGGCTGAAAGTTCAACACGTGTAAACATTATTTTAGGCACGCGATCGCGATGTAAACAAATGCAAACATTTTTACACGTAAGTCATAGAACTGGTATTACTTGTATTAGGGCTATCCTCGATGGATGAATCTGACTTCGTTACACTTCTCTGCCTTCGTGGCATCTTTTTCTTGATAGAATCGGTGAATCTCTTGAACGAGCCACGGTTGCGAATCTTGCCAGTTGTTGTCGCGTACTTTCGGTCATTCCTCTTGAACTGGCCGACATTAGTTAGATGAGAATCGGCCTCTCCAAACGACTTGCTTCGACGGAATAATTTCTTCTCCGGCTTGTAGAAAAGAGCTTGATGCTCTAAAGCGTCGCTGAGCACTCTTTCTGCGGCTTTGTGACCGAAATGACCGTGAAATCTGTACGAAAAACTACCTCCATCTTTTCTTTCCTCGGAATAAACAACAACATAGAATTTCCTGTTTTGGTTGACCATTGTAACAATCTCGTGCCAAGGGAAGTTTTCGATCACATTTCCGGGGACTCCAAAGTTGTCAACGGCGAAAACGAGAACTCCAGCACTACAAATTGCCAACAAAACCGCATTGCCGTTGTTATCCGTCGCTCCATGGTGCAATGACATTCCATAGAATGGGAGAGAACGAGCGATCTCCAAAAATGAAATTTTCGCTTCGTTAGCAGTCAGTCCCTTGTGCGAACGATGCAGTGTATAAACCATAGTTTCGTATTTATCTTCGCTTATTTCAATATCAGAGTTTATCCCGTTAGGTGGAGCGAAAAACGACCCCAATAAATCCTCTAGATAGCCTCGCGTGTGAACCTTGGCTTTGAAATCGCCCAGAATAGCTTGAGCAAAGAATCCGTCCAAGAGAGCGTGTTCATTGACCGAGGTGACAAATTTACCCCGAATCAGGGAATCTTTGATTTGTAAAACCAGGAGATCTTGAACCTCTTTAGGAATAGCGCTTACATCGGACGGGTAAAACTTCACTGCAAACTGAAAGGAGTAGGGTTTTCTACGCTGAGGACGTATCTCTCTCTCAAAATCAAGCCACGTTAGCTCGCCATCTACTCCATCAACAAACTGCAAACCAAAATAGTTCCTCCCATTAGGCGGAAGCCCCAGCTTTTCACACACGCTGTCGAAAAGCTCTTGTCCTTTGGTGGACTTTCTTTCAAATCTTGCTTCGAAAAGTGAATTGTCTAGAAGAACAACTTGACACTGTAGCTTTCCCATTGATTTCCTGCCCTCGGCGAATTTAACCGATTTCGTTTTAACGTTCGACGACATAATCTTTTATAGCTACTAGAAACCGAAATTGAAACGTTTCTACAAATTAAATCCGCTTCGAAAAGCACTTCTTAGCATTACGTTTGCAACCGTGCTCTTCACGGGAATTGCTATTCCCTAAAGCGTGATTTTCAGCAAATTTCCTTCCAAAGCCGGAGCACGTTGCGAGTTCAAAAGGTACTGAATACAAATACTACAAGAGAAAGATTTTACTCCCTTGAGATGTTTGTTTTGTTTCTTGACTCTGATTGGTTATCACAAAGTACAGCTTTCCCGCGCGAATGTCGCGTGGCGGTTGGCACGTCTTTTTGCTGGGGTGGGGTAGGGAGAGATTAACGAAAAGGAGATAGGAGCCCATATATGGGCACCTGTACAAACAAATTTCCTAAATTGGACTCGCTATAAAGAAAAACTTAAGCTTGCATGATACTAGATTAGAAAAATAGGTCCGCAATGCGAACATGTGTCTAGTGCAAGGTTGATATGATGTGAATTTGTGTAACCATCTCTGGTGTAGCTTGCATCGCCGGTTACAGTAAGTCCAGTGGTTTACAGTTCGTCTGTGATGTAGGCTATCTATTGTTTGGTTTTGTAATTGTATTTAGTGTATGCAGCAGTTATTATAGCATTTTGAATTAACCCTTCAAAAATGGCGGCCGAGAAATAACTGCTGATTCAAAGAAACGCTGGGTCCACGACGCCAAGTTTGAAATAAACACCAGGGGCGTTTAATTGAGAAAATACGGTACATTACATGTAGAAGAAAACACGTAAAGGACCAGCAGACACGGTTGAATAATTCAAAATTAATGCTTTATTAAGACAAACTGAAGTGTTTAGTTTCACTGATTATCCATGAAGTGTAACAGAACTGGAACAGAATGAGTTATACAATATTAACTGTCATAGAATTACTTACATCTGAACTTGATGTACATCTTATGCAAGATACTTGTTTTAAAAATCTTAAACTTATTTTCACGTTATATTTACGGTTGAATCACTGATGCTATAAAAAAGCAATGAATTGCAACAAAATTAATAATATAAATTTAAGAGATGCACCATTAGAAAACTGATAGGAATGGAGCAAAAGAAAAGAATCCCAGTAAATTCTTAAGAAAAAAAAAACATTCCCACGCATTATTGTAAATGTACCAGCAGAAGTATCTGATGCTGTCAATATGTTACTTAAGGTTACCCACTGAAACAGGGACAATTAAGGTGAATTTAAAGATAAGATTGCAATACAAAAGCACAGCACTGTTTCAACATAAGACCGCATAAAGTTGTCCAGGCAGCCAACTGGCTTATCAGCAGTCTGTATAGACAAGAAGGAATAACAATTAATCAAGACTGGGGAGTAAAATATAGTGACAACTGTATATTAGATCGTAGTACTGTTGAAAATCAAAATGCACAGTCACAAAATACACTTAATGTTAACAGTAGTGGTAATATTGAAACCAATAGTAATTGTGATGAAGTTCTTGAGACTGAAGATCAGTGGAGTGAGGATGAAGGAGAAATACCTGCTGGTGTTACTTACACAATGTTCACAGCAAGCCCACAAAATATAAAATCTCTTACATCAATGTTGATTTATAATATTGCATGGAAAGGTTTCATTTGATTGATGCTTACATGGTTTTCAAACTGGGAAGTAATTGTATTTCTAGTATGGGTCTAGTATGACTTTCTCCATATAAACAGGCCACAGCTTTCGTAGATGTTTGGTCGACGAAAGATGTTTTCATTTCAGCGGCGGCTGAGTTTCTATATCTCTGAAATACATGAAATACATTTCCCACATGGCTCTTATTTAATTCCTCAACGGGCTTTGTAATCCCCAAACGGGGCTCGATCATCCCCAAACGGGGCTCATTTGTTCCTTTGAAGGGCTTTTTTTCCCAAATGGGGCTTATGAAGCTTGATTTCTTTCTTTCGAAGCACCGGAGTGATCACTCTCAACATTGCAGCATCGTTATTCCGTTGTAGCCGAGTAAGCTTAAGCTTATATCGATTTAAAACTTGAAAGCATCTTTTAAAGCTTTTCGTTCCCCAGATTGACACATACTTCGAAAGCTGTGGCATATTGGGAAAGTAACTTTAAAGAAATTCATCATAAAAGTGAGAAAGAACTTGGTTTACTCACCAAACTCACTGCCTTTCGCGTCCTTCGCATCATGTTTCGCGTCGTTCGCATCAGGCAAAAGCAGATGATTTTTTACGAAGATAAGCTTACTCGAGACCTTTCGCTCGGACTCAATTCCCTGGATTCAATTGGTCCCGAATATCCCTTTGCTTGCTCCGCGTCTGCTCCGGTGATCGAGCCCCAATTCCGAATACTCCGACTGTTGTAAACGACAAAATATCGACGTGGTTACATTACGCTTTGATCTTAAACTTCATGGGAAACTTCGATGAAACCATATGAACATTACATCATATCTTACCGTATATGAAGTATTTATCGAATTTTACGCTAACATAGTGTCTACGTGCTACGCACTAGACATTAAAAGTAGAGAAATGAAGAGAACAGACGGACCTCGAACTAATGCGGAGTAATGACGGGATACTTGGACTGGTACCGTGATAATTTACCGTGGTCATTTTAGATTTTAGCACCCAAAGCGGCACCAATCTTAGTACATTGTTGTATTTTCTGTGATTTATTTTGTAATATTTTGTAACGTTCTGTGCAGAGATGCCAACTCTCCCGGATTATCCAGGAGTCTCCCGGATACGTTAACGAATCTCCCGGTCTCCCGTACGGGTCACCAAATCTCCCGGATAAAAGCGACTTTGGATCTTTTGTCTAAAATATGCTGAGATTTTAACCCAAATTTTACCAAAATCCCAAAAAAAAAAATGCGGTCTTTCATCATATCTTAACTTCACAAACGCTTTTCGGGTCTCAGGAATGCAGCTGGTACCTTTAGAGGATAAAGCCAAAAAAAAAATTTCCGGAACCCCCTTGATTCTCGCTCGATTCACGCCTGGGGGAAGGGGGGGGGGGGGGGGGGGGGGGTTCGAGGGGAGGAGGAGGTGATGGTGGAATTTCACCCCAGAAAAAAACTCCCTATTTTTAATCACCAGAGATTGGCATCTCTGTCTGTGTTCGAATTTACCCGCTGGTTCGCCAGACGAATGCCATATCAAATAAAGCAATTGAGATCAATTGAAAACATTATTCACAGCGAAGCAATTTTCAAACATTTTATTCTTACCTTGTATTGATAATAGTCGAAGTACACAAAGAAAACAACGAAGAAGTCCTTCCGATTGTCCGTGGCTGTAGATTTGCTATCTCCGAACAGTGGTTTTAATTTTACATGCAAAGAATCGAAACGAAGAAATTGTTGTCCGTGATATCAAGCGAACCAAACGCGTGCGGGCAAATTCGCATCCAGTTATTATTCAACTTAAAATCCAATTGCCAGTGGAGCACAATAATCGTGATATATACCCGATCGTTTTATATTCGTTTTATAAAGGGAATATATTTGATTAGGCAATTATTTGCTGCCGTAGGCAGCTTCATAGTGGGAAACGATCGAGAAATTTTGGTTCCATGGACCCATGGACCCATCGTTCGCATCAGGAAACAGCCAATGAGAAATCCTGTTATATGATGCACTCTAGCCAATCAGCAGCCGTGTTATAAGAAAAATTGACATGTGCTTGCTCAGCGGAAAATCGTGCTCGCTCAGCGGAAAAATCGCATGTGCTCGCAAGTTTATCTTGTATACAGCTGTTTCAAGAAAAGTTGTCGGAAAAAAGTGTAAAAGTGCACGCGACAATCCCGAAAAGTATTGTGGGTAGTTTTACGTGACTTCAGCATTTCATGGAAATCTGAGAAAATGACACAAGATGCCATGGACGTATGTTTGCGAGTGTTAAAATAAAGCAACAAAAGTAGGTTCGACAGCTACAGTTTCAGGAACGTGCCTTGGTTTGAAACTGTTATTCAACTGAAGCAATACTTTTTTGCAAAATTGTAAAGCGGAAATTTTTCCAGCAACCGACACGACTTTCCAAATCGGCTACTACGTCGAAGAAAAAAAAAAAGAAATTTTCTATATCGTCCGAAATCCAGCTCGCCGAGTTGTTTTCTTTGGTTGAAAACGAGAAGATAACAATGTGGGTAGATCCACATAAAGACGTTCCAAGGGGTTCTTTGGGTAAAAAGAGAAAAGGTAAGGAATACTACTAGTAGTAATTGGAAATTAGGGGAGTGCGTTCGACAGGGTGGGGTGATGGTACAGGGAGTGAGGAAGTGGGAGGTGGAGGTGAGGGCCAGTAGGCACGGTGGTGGTGGTGGTGGTGGTGGTGGGGGGGGGGGGGGGGGGGGGGGGGGGGGGTCAAGGAGTGGCAGTTATTATATCGTCATATTCTATTACATTGTCATATTCTCGGGATATTTTCAGTTAAGAACAACACAATCAATTTTTTTTCTAAAGAAGATTTTGTTGTCCATTTGTATGTGTTTGTTCATTAATTTCATAGATTGAAAAGCGATTTGGTGTAAACAAAACAAGACTTGAATAATAAATATCCGTTAGTTAATGTTTAAAAGCAAACATAAATAACCTGATTTGCCAAAAGCAGTTATTGTAAAATTTGACGTCTACAGAGGTCCATCTCTCAGTCACAGTCTTCAAGGAAGAAACAGCGTGACATTTGCGTTACTTTTTGTTCACATTTACAAACATGCAAATATATCAAGCGAATAACATTGAATATTTGACCAACAGTAGCACAGATGTAATTAAGATGATGTGATTCAAACATAAGCTTACACGATCTATAATAAAACCAAACAAAATCAGAAAGAAATCGAATGTTATTTAGTAAAATAGCAATGATAATATAAGCAAACAAAGGAAAACCGTGATGCAGCCGTCTATATTTTTAATACCTGAAAACAGCAACAACAGCGAGC
>JAJGOT010000214.1:450000-590000 GCA_022457155.1 Cladopsammia gracilis | reverse complement strand
CTGTGCAGTACTGTTATCAATGTTATTATCTTTTTTCCCAACAATGTTACTCAAGTTCATTATTATTGTTGAATAGTTGTTTCATTATCAATGCAAAGAAATAGATAAACCAAAATAACTTCACACTTTTTTGTTTTTGGTATAATTGTTTTTATTTAATTGTTACAGTAAAACCTTGAGGATTTTCTCACCAAAGAGATTGGTTTAGCATTATCTGGACACTCAAAGCAACTGGAAAATTCTCCCCACAGCTTCTTTGCTACTTCAGCATCTCTACACTCCAAGTGCCTCACAAACCCACATGAAGAGTCATTGATGATAACAACTGGCTGGTGTTTGACTGATAGATACAAATCTGCTGCATCTCGAACAGACTCGAACAGTTTAAGTGTCTTGGATGCCACGGTACACTATCGGATTAATGTTTGAATTAACAAGCATTATGCATATGTATGCAAATAAAATAATTGATAATTTGAAACCATGCACCTTAATTACTTTTACATTTCTAAGAAGACAATATTATTTTGATAATATTTGTGTCTTATTGTTTCTTCCTATTTCCAGTAATGCTGTTCATTAGGTGCCTCCAATTAGTTTCTTGTAAACTAGAACGAATGACACGTTAATAAAGTATTTTATTTATTATTACACTTACTTTGTAATTGAAAATTGTAATTGTAAATCTTTATTTAAATACGGTAAAATCATCAGGAACCTAACCTAGCTAACCTAACTAGCCTAAACAAATCACAAAGCTAACTACAATTAATCTAAATAACCTGTTTTTCATGAATGCCGTGTGTAGTTTAAATTAAAAATTCAGATAAGCTGATCGTTTAAATTGACTTAGAGATTTCATTTCTCTCATATCACAGGGTAAGCTGTTTTTCATGTAATTAGTTCGTGGGAACGGGACGACTAGTTTGTTATCAGAGTCCCTCAGGGAATAGCGTATTTCATTTCGTTTAACAAATTTAGAGGACAGGTATTCAGGTATTCAGGTACAAGACCGTTTAAACACTTACAGTAGGTACATGTATTATTGGGGGTTGAAGAAAAAGTAATAACTGAATTTTTGACAGGAGTTCATGATAAAAACCTTTTGCATTTGGAATGTTGAAAAAGTGAAAAAGTGATTTTTCTTGAATAATGGCAACAATTAGATGAAACATTGTTAGTATTGAGTGGAATGGACACACATTTTTTGGCAGTGCATTATTCCTCTTCAGCCCCCAAGAATAATATGTAATCATAATGTAGTGGTGTATGGTTCAATTCCTGCTGTTACAAAATTTTCCCCTCCCCCTTCCCCAAGCAAACCCTGGGACAAAGTCATTCGTTGTGGCCCAGTGGTGGGGAACAGTTGAAATACTGACTGTAAGGACTCACAGTATTGATAAAGAAATCTGAGAAGAATTATTTCAGTATGGGTGAAGGAGAACATCCCTTCAGAAAAGAAATCAGCTTGAATTCAGGCGGTGGTCGATTTTAGATGTTTTTTTTTTTTTGTTGTATTTTGGACTGATTTGAGTTTCAGGGGCTTTGAAGATTTCATTGTTTAAGGCTGATGGAGAACTTTTTTTTTATTTTACAATTTTCAGCAGCTTAACCCATGCCTGCAGACCATATGGTAAAACCCACCAGTTTTACCTGCCTTCTTGTTATATCCGTGACAGGGACAAAAGCCATATATTATTCCCTGATACAGTGTGTGTATGTCTGATCTCATTTTAGCCTTAAAAATGGATTAAATGTTAAGTTGGAGCCCAATGTCCATGATAGAGTCTCAAATGTTATCTAAAGTACCTGGGGGAGATGTTGTCTAGCTTAGCATTCACAAGGTGGTGAGAGTGAATTTTGGGGTTTGTAGCAAAATTAAATACTCCAAGGTGCTATTGTAACATTTTGCATACTTGCTTGAGGTTCTACTTTTCCAGTTTGAATATGTTGACTACAGTTACAATTGCATTGATCTCAAAATGAATTTCTTTTTCTGGTATACAGAAATACGTTTGAAATAAAAGCCCATTTGCATGCTGCTCTTTAGCCTCTTCTTCTTTGTTTTTGTCATTGTGCTGTCCTTTATATATACCGTAAAAGCTCTACTGAGCCCCCTTTTGGAAGTGAAAGTTTTTTTTTTTCCAATAAGCCCCCCCCCCCCCCCCCCACCAGGGTGCAAAGAAAAAATTTTCCACCTTGCCCTTCGGGCAAGCTGTACCTAAGATGTACTAGCCCGGAAGTTACTTTCACTAAGCCCCCCCCCCCCCCCCCCCCCCCAAAAAAAAAAAAAAAAAAAATTCTCACTACCACAATTAATTATTCAATTAATTAATTATTAATAATCAATTATAATTTAATTAAAGCCTTAATTAACAATACAAGTGTAAATGTTTATTAACATTTAACAACCAGTTGGTAAGATACTTTTAATACTGGTACAGTAATTCAGTGTTCATCATACCGTCATGTATGCCTTTCTTGCAGAAAACGTCAACTACTCAACTGCTATAAATTGATGATAAAATAAGGAATCAAAGTGAAACTAGCGGAATAAAGCTCCAAATAATGGAAGGCCGGTTTTCCTTGAGCACAAGTCATACATGTAATGTTAAAATCCACATATAACTTTGAAACATCTTGTAGCAATTTCGGTCACCTCTTGAAACAATTCCCGTATTAAAAAAACACAGCTATTTCTGTATATTAAACACAGCATTTTCCAAGAAAATGGCCTCGAAACAAAACAACATTCCCATTAAATACACTACAACATCAACGAGGAAAGTTACCGTGACAGCGCTTGATTGTGCAATTTGCCGCCAAAATAATTATTTCCTGCCGGAAAATGTCTTCAGTAGCCAGGAGAACTTTATTTACTGTCGTAGCATACAAACAATTTTGATAGCTTTGATCAATTACTGATGAAAACTCTGATATATTAGATTAGTTATCTGAAGAGAATTAGTTTGTCTATCAGTTTTCGAATCCTGCCGAGTCACGCATCAGTAACTTCGAAAACAAAATTAACCAAACAAAGGTTTTAAAGGAACAAAATATTTTGTTTCTTTTCTGGCAACTTTTGATTTTATAGATTTAAGAACTTTAAAACAATACGACGGGGTCGATAAATTGCAATCAACAAACACCGATTCAGTGCTGAACTGCCGATAGACATGCACGTGACAATGCGTGAACTTCTGAAAACTGAATAAATCTGGGTGTTACTAAACTGAGGATTGCAGACCGCGGAACCTGTGGAACCTGCGGAACCTATATTTTTTCTTTTGTCAAAAAAAAAGAATCCGAAGAAGAAGTGATTTTTTAAAACATTTAACTATAAAAAACTGCGATAAAATACTTTTTACAAACATTGAGAAAATTGTGACAACAATGTGATAACAATGTTCTTTAAACAAAGAGTTTGGCTCGAATGGAGTCAGCCATTCCTTCCTAATCTGGTGTTGGGTTTCCTGTGACATTTGTACCAGCATTCCCAGCGCGTGGATATCAGGCATCATCCTGGGGAGCTGAGTGTTTCATGTATCGGGCGCATTTGCGACTAAAGATTTCGCTTTTGTGACTAAAATTTGCCTAGCTAATAAAGGAATTATATTCAACAGTCTTGTGTCTTACTTGTAACTGGTAGTTGCAATTTTATCCGAAAAATCCTGCGAAATTCACGTTGAATGTTGCGTGACTTAATCGTCGATTTCATGCTCCATTAACGCGGTTTCCAAGAAGTTTATCACGGGAACACTTTTTCAGACTTTCTCAGAAATTTCTCATTTTCGGTTCCGATATTAGTACACGTACTGAGGCGTATGATTTCAGAATCGGGGAAATCACCGAAATGAAATCAAGACAAATATACTATTCATATGTCGGAAAAATCTGTAGTCTCTTTGTCTCGTCACGCAACGCTCCTCCCCACTAAATACGTGGAAGAGTAAAAAATCTGAGACCTTTCGGACCCGGGGGCGGGGGGGGGGGGGGGGGGGGGGGGGGGGGGGGGGGGTACTCCAGACAATTTAGGATAGGTGTGTGCCGCCAAGGTTCTTAAACCCTGACCCTATTTAAGGTTAGAAAATCGAGATTTGATACCCTTTTAAAGGGCCCAATTCAGGCGTGCAGTACAGTTTTAACAGACCATATCTTTTTTGTTTTGCACGTTGGGGTGGAGACTGCTATTCAGTGACCCTATCTAATATCTAAGGATCACAATACCAAAAATACCAAAAAGGATACCCTATTTAAGGACTGAGCACCTCAAAAACCCTACCTATCGGCGGCACATACCTATATAGTGTATGTAAGGGAGTACCCCCCCCCCCCCCCACCCGGGCTCTCGCCCGACGTTTTTGCCTGCGTGACTTTATGAAACTGAGGTACTAGGTCAAGACGAGATGCCACGGGATAAGGAGACGCACTATAATCTGTGATTACTACTAGTTATAAAATTATCTATTTTTACCTCCGCCCGGGGTTTTTTATTTTTATTGATTTTTATTTTATTACTTGTTTGACAAAAAAAAAACATAGGTTCCGCAGGTTCCGCGGTCTGCAATCCGCAGTTTAGTAACATCCAATAAATTTTTCGCTGAAGTCCACGACCACAAACTTTTCCGTTCCTTTTACAAAGAAGCATAATTTAGACAACTAGCTTTCTTTGAAATATTTCTTGAATCCGAGGAAGGATTTCATACACATTACCGTATCATGTTTCCGGGCACGTTTCAAAAGTACTTCAGTTCTGTAATTTACGGTATTTTATAGTCACGCGCAAGATTATACAAAGGTTTGACAATATCGAGACTCGATGTGACTCTAAAGTATTTGTTAATAATTGTTTTTACTTGGATATTTTGCCCCTGTATTGTAATATGTGTGGACTACAAAGAAATAATTTTACAGATGAAATGTAATGCGATACTTGTTTTTAGAAGATTTCATTTGAAAACGGCTTTCGGTTCAGAAGAATTTACCAGAAAATTTAAAACAAATTCGATCTCTTGCAGTACTTCTGTAACTTGAAATTCCTCAAAAATTTCCCCCAAAAAACTTCACTTGCCCGTCGGGCAAGAGGAGGTAGAATCCACTAGCCCGACTGCAAAATCCACTAACCCCGGGCTATCGGACACGACTTTCTTTGCACGCTGCCCCCCCCCCCCCCCCCGCCATTAAGCCACTTCTCCCCCCCCCTCCCCTTACGACCTACCCTATCAATAATTAAGCCTTCCAAATATACGATTTACTGTTATTTGCCGAAACTAGGGGATAGAAGCTGTAAACTTTGATTAGTTGGCTCTTAAAAAATACAGATGTATTCATGCTTCCTACACTTCTACAAACAGGAGGTTTATTAAATCTACTGAAGTTATTTGAGGAAATATCCTGGATGTTAAAGTTTGTGATTAAAAGAAAGGGCCCCGGCCTGGAAAACTCCAAAAAGAATTTATTATCGATTGGTGCTTAAGCCTGACTTGTTTCGTGAAATAAGGCTTTTTTGGTTTGTTAGTCAAGAAATCAATAAATTTTTGTTGCCGCACATTGTGCAAATAATATTCCATTTTTGTTACCTGAAAATGAAACAGGGGCCTATATAAAAAAACACATTGTGGTTGTTAGATTTTTGGTTGAAACCGACACTAGGTTAGGGCTTTTTTCCTCACCATCGGCCTGTGCCGAGAGATAGACGCTCTTCTTTTCGGCCTCTGTGTTCCTTATCACGTCCGCTCGAAGAGCGGGTGCAATAAAACAGGTGGAAGGGAGGCAGCATTAAAGTCTGGCTCGGCAAGCACTCTTGTGTATGTTGTCTTTTCGAGCCAGTACGGCTTTAATTCCCCAAGCTATGTCCTCCAGTGTCCTTTGCTCAACTTTTCCTTTATCTTGGCAAAATTTAACCTAAAATTTAGATAAAAGGGGGCAATTTGAACACCAAACTAGTGTTTCTTTACTTCAGTTTTACGAGAGGAAATTCCGAAAAGTCTTAATTACATGCTTACTACTGCAGCAATTCTTTTCTTTGCCGTCCCCAAGGTAAACCTCTCCAGCAATTCCACAAGTGCAAACCCGAGAGAAAGTAGAGTTTCAGTGTATGAAAGGCCATGCGCCAAAAGCTTTCTCGATTGAAGACAAGAAAAAGTAGAAGGCCTTGGATGCATGTGTTTTGCAGCGGCATCATGGTATTAGAGACGGCTGTATCGCAGGCTATTATACTAGTAACATCTGGTATTGACGCATGCCTTGGCGCTAAAACTATATATTACTAATAATTATAAACGATACAGTGAACTGTCTCTAAGCTGGACACGTTTGGGACCATCTCTAGCTGTCGGCCTTATGGAAAGCTAACTCAAAGACGAACAGGTCAAATTAGACCAGACCAGCCTCAGGGCAACAAGGGCAACAAGGGCAACAGGGCAACAAGGGCAACAAGGGCAACAGGGCAACAGGGCAACAAGGGCAACAAAGGCAACAGGGCAACAAGGGCAACAGGGCAACAAGGGCAACAAGGGCAACAAGGGCAACAGGGCAACAAGGGCAACAAGGGCAACAAGGGCAACAAGGGCAACAGGGCAACAGGACAACCAGGGCAACAGGGCAACAAGGGCAACAGGGCAACAGGGCAACAGGGGCAACAAGGGCAACAGGGCAACAAGGGCAACAAGGGCAACAGGGCAACAGGGCAACAGGGGCAACAAGGGCAACAGGGCAACAAGGTCAACAGGGCAACAGGGGCAACAAGGGCAACAAGGGCAACAGGGCAACAGGACAACCAGGGCAACAGGGCAACAGGGCAACAGGGCAACAGGGGCAACAAGGGCAACAAGGGCAACAGGGCAACAGGGCAACAGGGCAACAAGGGCAACAGGGCAACAGGGCAACAAGGGCAACAAGGGCAACAAGGGCAACAAGGGCAACAAGGGCAACAAGGGCAACAAGGGCAACAGGGCAACCAGGGCAACAAGGGCAACAGGACAACAAGGGCAACAAGGGCAACAGGGCAACAAGGGCAACCAGGGCAACAGGGCAACCAGGGCAACAGGGCAAACAGGGCAACAAGGGCAACAGGGCAACAAGGGCAACAGGGCAACAAGGGCAACAAGGGCAACAAGGGCAACAAGGGCAACAGGGCAACAAGGGCAACAGGGCAACAGGGCAACAAGGGCAACAAGGGCAACAAGGGCAACAGGGCAACCAGGGCAACAAGGGCAACAGGACAACAAGGGCAACAAGGGCAACAGGGCATTACTACTAGACCGGGAGCTGTCGCCCTTTTCTCCTCAGTGCCACGCGCGAGAGCGTACATTTTGTAATTATGGAAATTGCTGTAAAAACTAGAAGGGATGGGGGAGCGCCGACGTTCCTCGCGGCTCGTATGTCACGCCATTCTCGGATCGATCGCGCTCGACGATTTAAAGAAAAATAAGAGACTGGTCGCAGTCTAATTTAGAAAGAAATGAAATGAATACTGCCGTGTAATAGTTGATAGTAGTTGAGTTACTTTTATTGCTTTCACGACAAGAATCTTCATTAATAACAAATGTGAATCCCATTCACTCTTTGTTTTGCTTGCATCACGAACTATAGCGCTTTAATTACTCCTTAGGTTTGTAGCCATTCCGACACATGGCCTCGCGCAAACTACCTTTAGAGGAGGCCTTTAAGATTTTTTTTTTCCTCGTCAGTCAAAAATCCGATCTATTTAATTCATTACTTTGATTATATTTTGGATTAACAAGATTTTTTTGGAAAAATGTTATTAGCCAATCACAGCTCATCTTGTAAGAGCTGCGTACCGCCTCATAAAATTAACAGGGTATATCAGAAATAATACTTACTTGTGAATACGTGTCTCAAAGAACCTCGCGAAGCTTGGGGGAGGGTGTACCACCGGTCGAAACTTTGGTGACGTCTCGCTTTGCGTATGAGGCTTTTCGCCGTTCCACTTAGTTTTCTTTGAAACCAAAAACGTTGGTAGAAGGTCCTTTCGAGGGTTCGCTTGCCGTTTACCGTCCGCCATCTTTGTTTACAATGCTCCTATAGGCTTACATGAAGTAGTAACCTGCGCCGTTGTCACTCCCCTTCCCCCCTACCCCTTCTCCCCACCCCTCCTCCTCATTCCTCGGAAAAAAAGAAATGTATAGGCCGCTTATACAGTTTTGTCTTTTAGCAAGAAAAAGAAAAAAAGAAAGAGAAACGGAAACAGAAACGGAAAAATCTGCTTTTCCTTTGATCCCGTGCAGCTTTTCCAGCTACAATCTTGGCATTTCAAATGAAAAAATATTAAATACCACCCCTCCCCCACAGTTCAGTGATAGGAAAATGGTGCGTTTTGGGTTTCATGCGAATTCATCTTTGAATCGGGGGGAGGGGAGGTGTTATTTGTCTTTTTATTCCGTCCGAGATTGTAGCCGTTTAACCCACAGCCAATCTCATTCTCAAAAGATGTTTCTGTTTCTGCTTCACGACGATTTTGTCTGTTTGTATAAAATTTTATCGCGTCATCGGGTAGGTTATGATATTTCATTTACAACTTCGCCAAAATGCTGCAAAATTTCGTCGTGACAAAACTTCGAATTCGAAACTTGGCCTTTTATTGAAATCCTCTCCCCTCCGCAGAGGCCTCTTTGTGCCACTAGGAGAGAGGAGAAAAGAAAGTGCATCCCCCGATCGTTCACTTATTTTTTTTACATTTCCTTTTTCGAATACCGGTGGGGGCCTCTGCGGAGGAGAGAGATTGAAATCCATAAAAATATATCGCGTTGGTGTCCTGCAGTTTCTAGCAGCAAAGGAATCGCGACCGCTGACAATGGCGCAGGTTACTACCTCATGTAAGCCTATAGGAGCATTGTAAACAAAGATGGCGGACGGTAAACGGCAAGCGAACCCTCGAAAGGACCTTCTACCAACGTTTTTGGTTTCAAAGAAAACTAAGTGGAACGGCGAAAAGCCTCATACGCAAAGCGAGACGTCACCAAAGTTTCGACCGGCGGTACACCCTCCCCCAAGCTTCGCGAGGTTCTTTGAGACACGTATTTTCTAGTAAGTATTATTTCTGATATACCCTGTTAATTTTATAGGGGGTCAGTTGGGGGGTCAGTAGGGGGTCAGCAGACCGGGGGTCAGTGTTTTGTCGAAACCCACAAATTTGCGCGTTGTGTGGTCCTCTGCATTCAAGGGTTTCTACCATCTCACACCCAGTCCATACCGTCAAAACTATGACAACTTTCACCAGTTTCGCCGGCTTCAGTCCAATGAGACATCTTCGTTTTGTTGCTCTCATAGTACAAGATTTGCTTCGTTTGGAATATTGTATTTTTATTTTGGGGGTAGGTGGTTGGGGACTGGGATTTGAGACTGCAAATATGCAATTATCGCTAAAGCAGACCCGCCACGAAGCACGTTCTCTTTTGTAACTTTTTTTTTTAATTCCCATTATTTTTAAAATTGTATTTTAAATATCTTTCATCAAAGTTTATAGTATTGGCATACTGGCCTTACCCAACGAATTTCCTTTTTTTTTTAACTGTCTTATAAATACCCTCTCGATCTCCGAGAAAATAAACAAGTCTTCCGAGTCCCATGATCCAGGATATACTCCGCATTCCAAATAAAGTCCGTGGTATTTCCGGTCACTGAACCAATGTTTACACGCACGATTCCGCATCAGGATTGTCGTGTAGCAGTCACGCGGTCAGATGGCGTTACATAATTTGTAAGCAATTAATTATATCAGGTTTAATACATTTTATATTCTACCCGCTTTTACAATTGTCAACAAGGCTGTTTAAAACATTCCATCGTTGATCATTGTTGCTATTAGCATCAATAAGCAATTATTAAAATAACACTGGAATTTACAGCAAATGTTTTGTT
Source organism: Cladopsammia gracilis (assembly GCA_022457155.1). NCBI lineage: Eukaryota > Metazoa > Cnidaria > Anthozoa > Scleractinia > Dendrophylliidae > Cladopsammia > Cladopsammia gracilis. Next base: position 580,118 of record JAJGOT010000214.1, on the reverse strand, counting down.
TCAAAATTCTAGAAGTTCCTTTACGTCACAGCGCAACATCTGTTTAGCCTGTTTATGCACCGTTTCTAAGATCGAGTTTTGGGGTTGGGTTGGTAATCCAATATTACTGTCACGTATTGACTGTGTTAAAAATAACACCCAATTGAGCGCTAAATGTCAGTAGAGGTGTGTTGTGTAAATGTATTCAGGTGTACTATTAAAATAGTTTACTAAGAAAAGTTGCGGAGGAAATACAACAGTTGCCGTAGCTCTTCGAGAGAAAGAGCGAAAAGAGAGCACCCCAGAAAGCAAACAATCTGGTATTAGGTCTGAGTTGTTTTAAAAGGATCGTATTTCTATACTCATTTCAAGATGTCTTTACAATTTCTACGCTCAACTTCGAATATCATTGAATGCCACGTTGTACTTCTCGACAACTCGCAATTCATCACAACATTTGGCCAAAAAGACGGTCCAAGGAGGGGAACTATTCGATAGAGTATGCCAGAGAGTTCAAGTCCCACTTTACAATAGGCAGTATTTTGGCCTACAGTACATGGATCGCGAAGATGGAGATGTTAACTGGCTGAATCTAGATAAAGAAATCCGCCCCTCTCGAAAATCCAAGCCGCTGATGTACCAATTCGCAGTGAAAGTATTTCCCAAGGAGCCTCTTAAATTGGAACAGAACATGCAAAAGCAGATTCTTCTGCAGGTTAAAGGGCTGATAAACAGAGGAAAGTTTAATCTGCCCGTCAGCAAACATGGGCTAATCGACGGCTTCTTCGTGCAAGCCATGCTCGGAGATTTCATCGCCAAGCAACATAAGCCGGGGTATTTAGAAGATCTTCTCGGATTATTCTACTGCCCACCCACAGGCATAAACTCCGATGGGGACATCAGCGAAGAACACTATGAGATTATGGTGCGGGATTTGCATAAATCACATCGCGGGATGACCCGAGAGGAAGCCGTCTCGGCGGCGCTTGATATCTGCAAAGAATTGCCAAACTACGGCGCCTGTATGCACTACGGAGGGACAGATCAAGAGAGCGGGGACGAAGTCGTTTTTTGCGTTTCAATTCACGGAATGCGCGTCTGCCAACTCAAGAACAAATTCCCCGAAGTCGGCGAAGTATGTCACAATTTCCAGTGGCGTGACATCATTTCCATGTTGTGTGACAACACAAAGTTCTACATGTACCTTGCAGGTGCTGCAGACAACGACGAGAAAATGACATGTCGTGTGTTTCGCTTCAACAAAGGCTTGTATGGCTACAAGGGCGCGCAGCGCCTACATGTGGACGCAGAGAATCATCAGAAGTTTTTCTTTGAAGACAACCCTGAACGAGCGACGATAATGAGAAGCCTTTCCGTGGAAGCGAAATCCATGAACAGGATTCGCTCCCTGCGCTCAGGATCAGTTGGATCAGGCCGCCAGTTTCTCGCTGCTAAAATGACTCTTCCGTTCAAGAAACAAACATCAAAGTAAAGATCAAGAGGGACTAACTCCTGACTGTTTATCCTCGTGTACGAAAAACTATACTCTTCGAGTAATGATCCAGATTTGGAAGATGTAGAAGGAATACCCATATAAATACACTGATCTACACCCGTCCGTCAGTTAACTTATTGTTACTCTAATTATCAGTTCATTGTGAAAATTCTTGCAAATCATGTAAAAATCCTGACGAGTGAAAAGAAGCCGCCATTCTGATAGGATGTAAATATTATGATGTCTGCGGCCTTCTCAATGGAACTTCGGTATGTACTTGGTGTATCCCTTATTATTTTGTATTTAAACACTTAGTTTTTATTTCAGAAGAAAAAGAAGATAAAAACAGCAGAATAGGGAATCGAACCCGGGCTGTATGATCTGCTCCATGCACACTATCCACTACACCACCGAGGACTAGCTGCCGAAAACTGTAATTTTTAAGGGATATAAGATAATATGCTGCTAGCCCAGACCATATATAAGAACTAACCCTTTCGATACACTGGAAATACTGGAATCAGTGCTTAAACCTAAATACTAAAATCAGTGCTTCAACCCTAGATACTGTAATCCGACCCTAAATTACACTGCAATATATCTAAATACATTATAATAAGGGATACATGAAGTACCATACGTTATGATCAGGGATACACCAAGTACCAAGGGGAACTTCAGTTTGGAGTCCATTTAATCCTGCTTCTGGTAAAAAGTAAAAGTTGTTGATTAATACCATAGTTAGTAGAGGAGACTGTTAATATATAGGTGTGTGGAGATAAGAAATGTCTCTTCGAGTGTTCAAATCGATATTTGTTTTGTTAATCTTTTATTAGGAAACCATGCAGTGTCACCGTAAGGCGATTTACAAAATGTTCCCAAAACATTAAAAAATACAATGAAAAACTAATTAAAATCTAAAATCATTGAGTCGAACACAAATAAAAAAAATTAATATACGTTCAAGGCGTCAGAGGGATTTTAATTAAACTGTGAAACAAAGTGTGATAGTCAGTGCCAATTAAGGCGGGGCGTGCGTTTCTCGAAACTCCGGAGACTTTTCGGGTCCGAAAGCTATTTTTTAAATCACGTTTCTAACGAATGGCGTTGAAGTTTTTAGCCCAAAAATCAGCTGAAGTTTTGTAGTAAACGTAATATTTCAATGCTTAGCTTTCAAAATCAACAAAAACGGAATCTTTATTGGTAAACATTCTGCACGTAAACACAGCTTTTCGGGTCCGAAAAGTTTTCAGGACTTTCGAGAAACGCACGCCGTCCCGAGAACTTTTTTCCCTAAAACGTTTTCAGGACACACGGTGCAACTTTTCATGCGACGTTCGCGCGCAACAAATTGCATCGTGTGATCCCCCAAAATATCTTGTTGTGCGCAACTGTGCAATAAAAGTTTCACCGTGTGTCCGGACCTTCATACCAAAGGAGACAGAACATTTAAGAAGTAATAGGGAGTATTACTCCATAATCTATTTCACGGGTTAAGTAAAATCAATCTTCTTCTGGAATTCTATTGTATCACAGATTAAGTTTATTCTATTTTAATTTTAAAAAGATATCCCGTTTTATATTAAAAAATAGTAAAAATATGTTGTCCGTATGAATAGATCTTTTCCCTATCGATTTAAAAATATTAATTTTCATTCAAAAGACGTTACTTCTGGAATTCTATTGTATCAGAGTTTTTAAAATGTAAAATGTAAAAACAAATATTCCGTTTTGCATTAAAGATGGCGAAAACATTGTCAGTATGAATAGTCTTTTGGGAATTATATTGTAACAGAGATTTTTAATGAAAATTAACATTTTTAAGTTTATTCTATTTTAATTTTATCAATGTGAAAATAATTATTCCGTTTTGTATTAAGAAAAGCAAAAATACTTTTGTCCGCGTATGACTAGATCTTTCTCCCTCAAAATATAAAAAATATTAATATACAAAAGACGTTACTTTCGGAATTCTTTTGTATCAGAGTTAAGTAGTCTATTTTAATTCTACAAATGCGAAAATGAATTGTTTTCAGTTGTCAGTTTTCTATAAGAAAAAACGGCAGCGAAATTGATGTTGTCCCCTGGGATTTGTAAATCTCCCTAATACCATAAGAATTAACATATAGTTTTATTGTGATAATGCTGAAATTATCACAATAAAATAAAGAAATATTTCTTACATATTCTTACTCATGTAATATTAATTATCCCGCGCGATGACGTAATTGGCATTACATAAGGTAGAATAATATATGCAAAGGTGTCAGTTCGCAAAGATTGTCCATGGTGGTACGTCAGAAAAACTCTGTTTCAACACGGCCTGCTCCTGTTGTGTCTGCGGATTTACAGCAGGCCGTGCTCCCTCTTCAAAAACGCAAACTTCTTCAGGCGAAGTTCCTGTCCCAAGTAACGCTTCGTTGAGTGCATCCGCCACGGATAACGAGCACAGTCTGCCGAACCGCGTGGCTGAGCACCGGGTTCATCGTCAACCGCAACGGAGCAGTTGCAGGTTCGTTTCTTGGTTCTGTGTCTTTTGGCGTTATTCCTGGAATAGTTACGGTTTGTTTGTTGGGGCTAGCGAGACATTTATTTCTCCGGTTTCCGTTTCTTTTTAGTTTAGGCGGCGTTGTTATTTCGGTCGTGTTTGTAGGAATTTTGCACGTGCGAATTCCAAATTCGGTCGCGACAAGACATTGGCCCATTTCACACTAGAAGACGGACAAATCGTCTGGACGGACAAGTCGTCCGACGATTTGTGAATGTGAATTATAGACGGACAACTCACCTTGTGTTGGTCATCGTAAATTCATATCTGAACGAACAAACAGACGATTTTGAAAGCAAGGGGCCTGGCACTAACAGGCTTGGTTACCTTGCTTTCTATCCGCCATTTTGATTTTCCCATAAACCATCACTCCCTTTACTAGTTCCATTCCCCTTAGCGAGTACTGGGACCGAGATACAACCATTTGTTCGTCTGGAGTGAATTTAAGTCGGACTTTGGACGACTTATCCGTCTAGACGAACAAATCGTCCTCGAAAAATCGTCTTAATAGACGGCCAAATCGACGGACAAAATCAGACGACTTTTACATCCAAAATTTTGTTCGTCCCGTTTTCACACTAAGACGACTTGTCCGTCTGAGACGACTTGTCCGTCCAGACGATTTGTCCTTCTCTAGTGTGAAAACGGCCATTTTTGCTCGCTGAATATCAACGGTATATTATTCTCGGGCCAAGATTGAAAGCGAGATGTGACGTTTTTAGTCTCATGTTTGTGTCTGGGCGATGGTTTTGTACGCGCTAGTATAGGAGTTGAGCGTCTTTACGAGCGCAAGGGGAAACAAAGGGTTGTTAGTGAGGTTATTGACGAATTACGCTAAGTATCTTGTGGACTCACTGTTGAGATGAAGGGTTTATTTGTGAGCCCAACGACAAAGTAAGTGAGTATCTTTGTGAACCGCTCACTGTTGAGATAAAGGGTTTCTTTATGTGCACAATGAAGAATTAAGTGAGTATCTTTGTGCTCACTGTTGAGATAAAGGGTTTTTTGTGAGCCTAATGAAGAAGTAAGGTGAGTATCTTTGTGGACTCACTGTTGAGACAAAGGTTTTCTTTGTGAACCCAACGGCAAAGCAATTAGTGAGTATCTTTGTGAACTCACTGTTGAGATACAGGATTTCTCTATGAGCCCAATGACAAAGTAAGTTGAGTATCTTTGTGAACTCACTGTTGAGATAAAGGGCGTCTTTGTGAGCCCAGTGAAGAAGTAGTGGAGTATCTTTGGAACTCACTGTTGAGATTAAGGCGTCCTTGATGAGTCTAATGACAAAGTAAGTTGAGTGTTTTTGTGAGTTCACTGCTAAAATGTTGGGTTTTTGGGAGCCCAATGATGACATAATTGGGTATCTTTGTGAACTCAGATTTAAAATATGAGGTTTCTTAGTGGGCCTTCGACGAACAAAGTTGGTTGCCCTCATGTTGCCCTCATGTGTTCAGGGTTAAAATGTGGCGCCTACGATGAGGTGTCTGGGGGGAACGAATACGAATACAATTTGCGGATCACTGTGGGTTCCCTGTGCTACCGGACGGAGAAAGGTAGGAAGCGAAGGTCTGAAAAGTGTCATGGAGTTCGTTCATAAGGTCCATGGTTTTATGTCTATTTCTGGGTCCTGAGAGATGGCTCCGCAAGTGATTGTCAACGATGGCATCCCTTGTTGCTTCGACTTGTCGGGCAGTGGCAGTCTACTTCTCTAGGCCTGGGTCGGGGGATATCAAGCGGATTTTCACCCATTCCATCCGTTGGTCACTCGTTTTTTCTTTCTGTTTCTTTATTTAGTCCCATATGAAGGAGATCGTTGATGTGGGGGAATGTTTTCCTCTCTCAAAGCGCAGCAATCGGCTGCAACAAGAAGAATGCAATGGGTTTGGTAGGATGGTACCCCGGCCTCAGGTCTAGAGGAGGTGACGGGTGTTGATATCGTTTTGTCGAGTGTCAAACGGATGTTTATGAAAGCATGTATTTTCGGTAAAGTGGTCGATGTACTTATCTGGATTGGAGATTAGAGGGAAGTTAGGTTTGGGAGGTGAGTTGAGGATTGAGAGTGTTGGGACTATGGGGAGATGTTCGCACAGGTTGAATACGGGGCACCACGGGGGCCCGAGACAGGGAGAACTTGTCCCATACCTTAATGCTAATTCGTCAGAGGAAGGGATAAGGTACTCTTCATACTCATGTAATATTCATTATCCCGCGCGATGACGTAATTGGCATTATATAAGGTAGAATAATATATGCAAAGGTGTCAGTTCGCAAAGATTGTACATGGAGAGAGTCAGCCCTCCCCCCCCCCCCCCCCCCCCCCACCCTTTCGCCGACGAAATTAGTACTCCGTGTTCCTTGTCATACCCTCGACAGGGAGAACTTGTCCCATACCTTAATGCTAATTCGTCAGAGGAAGGGATAAGGTACTATAACCATTATGGATGGTTATACCCTCAGAAACCCAGGGGCATGTAATCGGGATGGAGGGCAGATAAGACGGGAAAAATCCATGCAAAGTTTTTTTTTTTGGTATGTGTCGATTTCAGTATCTAGGGGAAGGGGACAACGGTCCAAGCCTCTGGGTTTTGCTCGTTTCATCTCTGTTTGTGACTCTCTCAACCTCTTCTCGTATCACTTACGGGATGTCCATATTCTACAGTAGCCTATCAAGTCCAATGTGATGATCTTTGTGAGCTGACCGAGGATATATCGACAAGTGTATGGTCGCGCAGCGCTCACAAGTGCACTCGGAGAATCGCCAGAAGTTTTTCTTCAAAGACAACCCAGAAAGAACGACAATAATGAGAAGTCCGTGAACAGGTTTTGCATGCTGCGCTCAGGATCAATGAGATGGAGCCGCCAGTTTCATAAAAAAGCTCACCCTTTATGTCATTTCAGGTTCAAGATCTATCTTTAATAAAAAGTTAACGCAGTGTGGTAAAGCGAAAACAACAGAAAGACTTAACTTTCGCCTCGTTTGCCTGCGCACAGACGTCTCCTATTTCGTTGCTTCATCGCGTGAAGCAAAGGAAATAAGAGATGTGTGCGCTCAGGCTACTCGTTTACCCTCGTGTGCGAGTGCTTACTTGTGGCATTTCACATGTATACTAAGGCCACTAAAGACAAAAAGTTATCAGGCTGATTTTGTCTCGTTTTTGCCTCCTTCCCAGGACGCCCTGACACCCTGTTTCCCGCGCTAGACCAGTGATTGATTCGCAGCTGCTAGAAACAATAACAAATTAACTACAGGCGACTCACTTCGGTGTAGTAGATTGGTACATGGAAGTCGGAGAAGAGTTAAAGTCCTGGGGCAAGTTTCATCAGCTGACTTTCTAAGAGGTTTACGAGGTGTCAGGCGCCCGTTTCTCGAAAATCCCGAAAACTTTTCGGACCCGAAAAGCTGTGTTACGTGAGAATGTAAAGATTCGGTTTTTGTTGATTTTGAAAACTAAGCAATAACTTGTTGCGTTTACTACACAACTTTAGCTGATTTGTAGGCTAAAAACTTTAACGCCTTTCGTTAGAAACTACATTTAAAAAATTGCTTTCGGGCCCGAAAAGTCTTCGGGAGCTTCGAGAAACGCACGCCTGGATGGGGTTTGTCAGCTGAGGAAAGCCGCGCCTTTTTTTAACTGCATCTAGATCCAACGAACACCAGCAACAGTTTCGTTCGCGGTGCTTTGCGAGTATTTAGTTTAGATCAAAATTAACTGACAGCTAAAAAGTTGATCAAATCGTATACCTGGTAGCTAAGAAATGATTGAAAATCTAACTGAAAACTGAGATTCAGCACCCACTCTGTTATTTGTGTGGCCCTTACACTCCTCGCTCGCTCTGCCTTTTTATGCCCGAGTGTCATACAGTAAAGACCCGCATACAAGAACATGTGGATTAAGAACACCCAGGCTGAAATTTGATAAAAAAGGAGCATATATATAAGAACACATTCAGCCTGAAAATTGAAAATTGTTCTTATATATAAAAACTCTTCCCTTTTCAGTTTAATAGAAAAAACAGTGTCTGTGGCTTTACTGTGGTATTGCACTAAGATCTCTGTATAAATGCTAGTAATTTCACTTGCTGTGTATAGCAAATGTACAACAACTGTATTTGCAATAATGCAATAATGCAATAATGTTGTGTGTCTCAAGTTTAATTTTCTCTCAGAGTTATGTATTTCATCATAGTTAGTAAATCCCTTACATTTTTTTAGAAGTAAAAAATTAAGAACACTTAAGAACACTTTCAGGCTGATTTCACCTAAAATACCCGATATATAAGAACCCAATCAGCCTGAACCCCGAAAATGGGTGTTCTTGTATGCGGGTTTTTACTGTATTGTTGGCACTGGTTACCAGTACAAAATACACATTTAAAAGGCGAACAACATACAACTAACGAACATATAAAGAGTAAGTCGCCAGTTTGAACAGAAAATTAGGTGTAACTGAATATTGTATGTCAACTGGCCTTAGGTGTCAACCAGCACCAGCAAGCATGCAGGATATACTTAAGGTAAATATTTTTATTAATACTCAGATGTTAAGATATGTAAATATACCTTCAATTATTTTCACTATAAACGTTTATTTATAGTGTAAATAACGGACAGGGGAGCGTTAGTTTCGGAATTCTACGGTAACATATTTATCTGTCTGTCTGTCTTGATTGCTATTTTTTAATGTAAAATACAGAAATATACATTTAAGATGCATTACGTTTGAAATAACATTGTATCAGAGATTAATATTAGCACGTTTTTTTAATTCTTTAAATGAAAAATAGTTCTTTTGTATAAAAAAAGCATTTTAACTATGGATATGACTATATTGAGGGTCGTGAAGGGGGGTACCAAATCCCAGTTCCCAGCCTAAATTTGGCCCAAATCCCAGTTCCCATTTTACCCCTTCACGACCCTCTAACTATGCAACCGTGTAAGCCTGGTAGCTAGACCGCGGGCCGCGAAGGCGAAAAATACTGATTTCACGGTCTCTACTGTCTCTACTGAGGAGTGCAAGGTCTATTGCTACGAAATTTTATTTTGCTATTTCAAAATATTGGAGCAAAGACCGCTGAAGAAAAGAAATCCCATTCCCATTTTATAATTGTTCATCCCATTCCCAGTGGCTAAATCCCAGTCCCAGTGAGTAAATCCCATTTTCCCAGTCCAAAATAAAGCTAATCCCAGGTCCCATTTTACCCCTTCACGGCCCTCTATATTATTCCTACTGTCATTGTTCCTTACTACGTTCTGCTGTGTAAAAGCATCCAAAATGACCAAACACGCAGCTATCTTTTAAAACCTTAAAACCCTCCCTAACGTCGGCAAACTAGTAGATACACAATTTATGTCCTCTTATTGAGCCAGCGATACTCTGAGGAAAAGAGAGGATCTGGATTCTTCAGAATTGTAGGCACACTTGCCATCTCTTAAATGCTTTCTCCTGACCGGAGATTCTCTCCCTCCTAATTACAAAGCGTAATAATGCAAAACATTGGGGTTATACATTTTGTACATTAAGTGAGTTTGAATAAAGTATCTAAAACAAAAACAAAAACCAAAGCAATCGCGAAATTACTTTCGACCGACACTCAACTGAAAACCGCTCCATTTTAATATTCCAGAGTGCAACTGTTTATAGCTCCCTGCCTTCAAACACGAGATGCTGCTTGTCAGGTTAAAGTTCCTTCTAATTTGTGCGGAATAAACTGTTTTACTCCTTCTAAGAACACTTCAGGGAGAAAGGTAAAACGATCGTCTTTCCAGTCTGCATCTTCACGAACATCACAGCAATCAAGGGCAGAGTTTACTTTGTCTGGATGAAGTAGTCTTTCAAAGTGCGAAACCCTCGAGTGGCCTGCTTGCAAAGAAACGGAAGTTGTTGGTGTGGTGGGATACCTTCGGTGTCTTACAGTGCGGCGCCCAAAAGTGTGACCACTTTTAATTTATTCGCATTCTTTCGTGCCGTTTATCCAATCATGTGAGAGCATTTTTAATTAATTCGCATTCTTTCGTGCCGATTATCCAATCAGAAGGCGAAGATTGTTGTAGCCTACCGCAAGAACAAAGTCAAGGCAACATGTTACGAAGGCAAAATTACTCTCATGAATACCATTTTTGGACGCTTTTCCAGCTGAACTTTGCATTTTTGGCCTCGAAAATAACACCGAAATGCAAAATGTTCAAGGTCAAATTTTGGCAAATCAACATCGGCTTACCTACTGTGGTAAACGGTAAATGTTCGGCCAGGCGACGTCTCAAATTAATCGGCTGTAAGAACGCATTTTCCACGGCCAGAAGAACATAATTGCAAATATTTATTTCTCCTACAAGTATCATTGGTGATTCAAAACAATCCTGAGGTAATTATGTATTCATGTTCCATTTATGTTCCGTATGTGTGGCTATTTTTCTGTATAGTAACGCGAAACCGCCGCGCGATCTCGACGGAGTTTATACAACCACTGAATTAGAGCTGATTCATAACACTCGGTGTTTCGCTATTCGAAAACAATGTTCTTCAAATGCTGCATCAAATAAAAAGAAACTTTTTTCATCTTTCATTGAGGACCATGCCGTTGCAGCAAGCTAGGAAGTTTTTGCAAAATGCCCATTTGCACAAACACAACTCGATCCACACCTGATATCCGCTTTCATGCCAACAGCTTTGCGGATTATAATATATAAATAAATAAATAAATAAATAGATACTTCGCCTGGTTTCACAGACGTGGGCACAGATCATCTTTTCATGTTCGGAAGTTACAAATGCTATCTGTCACGACTAAAAACAAAATTTATAAGCCCTCTGAAAACTGCAAACTTGATGATTTCAAATTATAGCTATTGCCAAATCAGTAGAATCAGCAGAATCACATTTTCGGGAAATGCTCTGAACTTGTTATTTCGCTCGTGCTGAGTTCGAATAGGTTTGTACGTAACAATTATCCACCACTGAAACTCACCGAATATCGACTAGCCTGGGTACACTGAGGTAAGGGATGGACCATTAGAAAAGTGATGGGGGGGGGGGGGGGGGGTGGGGCAAAAGCAAAAAAAAAAAATTTTTCCCAGTAAATTATTAAGAAAAAAAAATATCCCCACGCATTATTGCAAAAAAAAAAAAATCTGCCCAAGGAAAATTTAAAAATAAAGTATTAAAAAAAAAAATATTCCAGCCATCGAGTGAAAAAAAAAAAAAAGATTTCCACCTTAGGTGGACAAAAAAAAATTTCTTGCCTCTCCCAAAGTTCCCACCCCCCCCCCCCCCCCCCCCATCACTTTTCTAATGGTCCATCCCTAAGGTTTGTATTTCGTTTAGGGATTTTGTTCAGGGATTGAGCGACAATTTGTAGTCGCTGCGGTGTGACCCGCATGTGTCAGCACGCTCAATTTGTCAGTTCTATAAACGGCCGTAAAAATATAAACAAAAGCCCCATAATATAACTTCCATGTGGAAATAAGCAAAGACATCGTTATATCGGCTGTAGGACTTACTTTATTCAGCTTTATCGTCGACTATCTGATCTGAGCAGTGGCATGAAAATCGCGGTGAGCGGATGTCGAAGCGCACGATTTTCCCGCAACAATTCCCATTTTGTGAGACATTTTGGAGTTACAAATTTAGTCTAGCGTAGAATTTCAAAGTTAGAAACGGAAAACTTGACTTGAAAGATCGTTGAAGGTAAGGCCCCGAAGCATTCTTGAAACAGATGTCTTTTACGTCCCCGCATCATCGCTTGTACATTTGAGTTTTGGTTCAGTGTTCTTCGGCTTCTGAATTCTTATTGGCTATTGCACGAAAGAATGCGCATAAATTAAAAGTGCTCTCATTTGATTGGATAATTGCACGAAAGAATGCGAATTAATTAAAAGTGGTCACACTTTTGGGCGCCGCGCTGTAAACATTTGCCTTCATGTTCAGTTCTTAATGAAATTAGCCGGTTAGACGTTCTTGAGAATCGTTTCAGCTGGCGTCTTCCAAGAGAAGACTAAACGAAGTACTAAGCTTAGAGTTGACCCACTCTGGACATTGTAGTCTCTCAGCGTGTGGTCGTCTTCCAGTTTCTTTCCAGCGAATACCAGACGTTGTCGGTCAGGTGGACACTCGTTCAACTGTTGAACTTTCTTCTTTACATCTAGAATTAAATCTTTTGCTTTTACGGTTAACGCTTCTTTTGTTCCATCCATCATCTTTATGAAGATTTGCATGTCACGTGAAGCAACATTGTTCTCTCGTATGGTGCTGCCATCTTCTGGTTGCTTGTCTGCGGCCAGGGTAAGTTGCTGCTCAAGCAGGATCTGCTCTTTGCTCAAATCTAGCAAAATAATAGAAAGAACTGTGAAACAATTCGTTTACAAAAATCGTTCGAGTCTACGACGCAGTCTCTCTGCTGTACAGTCTGGAAGAGTAAGATTGTTCAATTACGATTTTTGAAACAAATTAAGTTTTTCCGTCATCTGAACACTACAGTATTTCCTGTGCTTCACGCGTAAAAAAATGCGATAGGAGACTTGCACGTAGGCTACACATACAGTCAACTTCCTCAATAACGAAAGCCTATCAGGTACCATGATTCCTTTCCGCAATGGAGAGTCCTTAAGAGGATGAGTTATTTTCAATAAATGTAAATTGTCAGAACTCCTATTCGTAATGAAGGGGGAAATAACGTTAGCTATAGGAATAATCCGGAGATGGTCAAAGAAAGTTCAGTAATAAACTGGAATTTTCAAGAGTGACGGACAAAGACTACGAATCTGAAAATACCGACAATTTCCGGACCTCTGAAGATATCAGCGGTGTAATAATCTGTGTAAGATTTAATGTATTACTGTCGCCGAAACCCGAGTGGAATATAATATAGAGTTGTAAGCGTGACTACCACGTGAACAAATCAAAGGGCTCTAAAAGATATCTCGTGAATACGAAACAACGTAAGGTGAAGCCCACAGATCAGTTTTAAATTTTTCCACTGAGTTTGAAGTCAAAGAACTGAAGAGTAAACAGATTTAAAACGAGGAATACATCTTAGCGTTACATAAATTTGCATTGTGTGAAACGAAACTGTCTAGACAACTGGATGACGTAATTACACTGGGGAATTAAAAAAGGTTCCGCCTTATTCAATTACAGCAACCATCTTTTAACACTTCATACTATGGGGAATAATGATGGAACGAGCGAACATTTGCATATCTGTCCCCGTATATTATATCTCGTTCAATGCTTCGCGTATTCCAAGATAAAAAGGTGAGTCAATACATAGATTCAAGCTCGAGCTATATAAGTTTAACTTACCCGCAACTTGTACTTCTGGTGTACAAAGGCATCCGGTGGATAAATCGGCGAAGGTCACAAAGTCTTTGCTGTCGAGAAAAATTGCATCAGACCCCCATTTGTAAACCAAGCGCAGGTTTACATCTACGTCTGCCTTTGTAGTTACAGTTCGCATTGTAAGGCGACACTGTGTGACTTCCGACTGGTTCAAATCTACGTTTTCTCTCAATTCTTCTTTGAGGACGTCTAGTAACTCTGAAAGCTTCTCCTTTTGCGTAGCACAAAGGACCACTCGAAAATGTTCCGAATCAATGTCTTTCAGCTTTACTACTGTGACGTCATCGAAATGGTTGCTACATTCATTAAAAGCTTCCTCGCTAGAAGCCTTCAGTATGATCTCTGATTGAAACGTTCCTTTCATACAAAGTTTTCCATTGATGTAAACACGTGCGATTGAGTGAAGCTGAAGTTCATCTTTCAACTCTTTCTTGATGCGAAACACCTGAGAGTATGTGTGTTCGTGTTTGTTATACCTTACATTCTCACTGGAACAGGTCAACTTAGAAGAATTTGTTGAGTCATTCAGTTCAAATCTCACCAGTTTTGATGGATCAAACTTGGCGAAATGAATTAGACTCAGTAAAAGGTTGGACAAATCATGCACGACAACTCCATCAATGTCCTCGCGGTTGGCCATGATGTCTCTAAGGCGGCGCGAAAACAGGTCTAGTCTCTGATGCAACTTGGCATCTTGACAGGAGTGCTGGAAAAACGGCTTTAGAAAGTTCAGCATTGAGAGGATTGCCACACTTTCGCCCCATTTTTCAATTTCTTCGGTTGGCTGCGTGTCATGATTTTCCAGGCACAACTGCTCAAGAATGTTGCAAAATTCGCATACGAGCTCGTAAAATCTATGGTTCCCTTCAGCATTTCGAACACTAGACACAAAGTGGTCTAGTTTTTCCTTCGGCAGTCCACTTAAGCCATTTTGCGGCACTTCTTTCTTGTCAACAAAAATATCCTTAATGTTTTGAATAAGGTAAGGAAAAATGATCAGAAAAATTTTGATGATGGCTTTTTCAGACGATGAACATACTTGTTGATACTTTCTTGCAATACTTGGAATAATTTCTTCGGGAAGTGGACTATGAATGCAAATGGAATTGACGAGATACATTGCGTAATTGAACGAGTCTTCTCCATCCACGTCTTCGATAGAACGTTCCAATTCGATGCAACAGTCTCTCAACACAGACTTGCAAAGAGTTTGAATTCTGTGTACGAAATAGCTATCTGAATCAGCATTCACGCACTGTAAGCCCCCTATCTTGGTTGCAAGTTTTCTTAAGTGCCTGATATGCATCTGCCCTCTTTTTGTTAGCATGTAATCTGGTGACAGTAAAAATAAAATTGCATAAAATCAGTAAAGGATACAGTAATCGTAATTCACGAGGATGACTATTTTTGATTTTACTCATGAGGCGGTTACTATCGTTACTTTTAGGGGCGTCGCAAGTTTCAGAAGGCTACTACAAAACGTCTACCATTTAAAAGTTTTCCTTAAAGTGCCTATGAAATGAAATTTTCGACACGTTTTTTATACTAAAAAATTGAAGTCCATGTTCCACTGATTCATAATTTTCCAATTTAAGTTATGGTCAAGCGCTCAGTCTATTTTTTTTCTTACCTCAAAATTGGCCTATTTGAGCCAAAAATATGGGACAACCAGCGCGCGGACAAAATTTGCAAATTAGGACTTGTGACGTCAACAGTTGTGCAGACCTTCGTAATCAACATGGTGGTCAAAATTCATCGTCCGGGGCATTTCCAACTGAGCAAAACTGCTAAAAATATAGCTAAAATATTGGTTTGTTTACGAGAAATACTGAAGCCTCTGAAAGCGACACCGCATTTTTGCACAACTCATGACGTCACCATGTTATTTGTTTCCGTGCTTCCGCTTCTGTTTTTCTGCCGTAAGGATCAGTTTGCCGTTTCTTTTGTTTCACTTCAAGTATTAATACTGGTCTAGGCTTGGAAACCCAGATCCGACCATTCTTTTTATACTAGTTCCAGGCGAAAAGTTCATTTTTGACCAACTGTGGACGTCCAAAAAAAAAAATCTTTTCCTTGCTTGACCATAACGTAAATTGGAAAATTATGAATCAGTGGAACATGGACTTCAATTTTTTAGCATAAAAAAAGGTCGAGAATTTCATTTCAGAGGCACTTTAATAGTAATAATAAAGAAGCAAACAAACAGTAAATACATCAACAGACCTGTTTTTTTCCGGGGCTAATTTTTTTTTACAGTCGACAGTACTTTACCAAAGCTCTTAGTAGATGTTTTTACCCATTGGTCGGTTCACTATTACTTCATGGCAAAAACTCCCCATATATCCACCTAAATCCACTTTATAGCACAAGAAGAAGTTATTAAAAATAGAAGATTATCTTGCAATGTAGTCGATAGATCCTGTCAGGTGTAAGTGATTTACTCAAACAATTTTTTACATGCAACCCAAAACTCCAAAATACCCCAACTGATACAAGAACATTGTAGCTTCGGGATGTACCCACAAGTACACGCATCATACCTAAACCTGCAGCCGATATATACAACAATCAACTATCCAGGTAAAATGAAAATGACAATTTACTAAGGGTTCGAAACGAAGTGACTAAGTCAAAGATAGGAAACTGTTGAAGTAATGTGTGTTAGTTTTGAAACGCCTCTGTTAATTCCGTTTTGCTACGCAAGTTCCTGATGATAATGTATAGCTTTACATTAACTTTAAGATACGTGATTCAGATAAAACTTTCCAGAAATAATTTGTATTCTTAACGCTTATCTCACATTGTAGGTGTTACCTCTAGGAAGCGCGCTTAAGCGTAGGAACTACGTTTAGTTAACGCCCTAGGCATATGCACGTACTAATTCGTAATAAAAGACGGCACGCAGCAAAAGTAAAATAGGGACTTTAAAGTGCCCTGTGATCAAATTTTCGATTTTTATTTTTTTACATTTTCGTATACAATTAGACTTTCTTACTCATCTCGCCAAATTTCAATTCATTACGAACATCAGAAGTCATTTTATTTTAACATTTATTTCCGAGAATTTACGGCCGCCATTAATCAACCTTGTTCCAAGGCTTGGTTGCGAATGGGAGAAAGTGACGTCAAAGACTCAAACATACCTCACGGGTTGAAATTATAATAACAATAAGTATTGAAAATCACACGAAAAGCAACAAAAACTTTGGACATGTTCTTCGTGCAATTTTCTATGCTGATTGTTATTATAATTTCAACCCGTGAGGTATGTTTGAGTCTTTGACGTCACTTTCTCCCATTCGCAACCAAGCCTTGGAACAAGGTTGATTAATGGCGGCCGTAAATTCTCGGAAATAAATGTTAAAATAAAATGACTTCTGATGTTCGTAATGAATTGAAATTTGGCAAGATGAGTAAGAAAGTCTACTTGTACACGAAAATGTAAAAAAAATGGAAATAAAAAATTTGATCACAGGGGCACTTTAAGCAAATCACTACGGAAGACCGTAACACAAAGGGGACTGGAGAGAGTACGTCCGTGAGCGCTCGAGGAACAGTGAAATGAGGAGTTGTTTGCGAAATGGTGTCGACGGCTAAGAAGTTGGAAGCCTCTCTAAGGTTCTTTTATTTAGGTTTCTGAGAACGGAATGGCATTTTTCAAAAGAACATGGACTTTATTTTTCTTTGTTGGGACCAAGGGATGATTTCTGAACGAATCTTACAACTTTTAAAATGCCGTACATTTTCTGTATTTTGAACAACAACAATAACAATCTATTAAATGTTCAAAGTACGAATTAAAACGCCTAACTAAATATAATTTTAACTGAAAGTAAATTCAAGCATAAGTAGAATCCTTTACCCCGCATATATAAGGCATAAAAGCATATTCATTCAACTTCTAAAGCTGGACTTTAGCGATAAAATCTTAGAGCTTGCGAATTTCGCTTCGCTATGCCGGCCGCTTCCTTCAATTTCAATCGCCAACACTGTTCGTAAATTCGTGACAGAATCACACGTTTTTGGGCGTCAAGTTTAAGAAAAATTACATTGTCATTGACTAAAAAGGATATAAGTTCCGTTGAAACACTTTACACGCTGAGAAATTCGTAAGAAAAGGATACAGAAGCGAAATAAACTCGACGTAGTAGCGACTACGGCCAAACCATCCCGCTCACGTTGTCAAATTTCATACTACGGCTGAACATCAGCGACAGACGTGAAAATTTACATCCGGTAGCCGTAGTAGAGCCCTCCGTCGTCATTGCTTAAAGTCCCTAATCAGAAGTTATTCCGCTACCGTTTAGTGTTGCTATTTACGGCCTCGTCGGCTAAGTATTAGGCGATATCACGCGCGCTTTCGCGCTATAATAATTTTATAATTCAACACATTGATAACAAAGCACAGTTTGAAGAAAAAATGTCGCCGACAAGCCTTTATTTTTTTAAAAAAAGCTTACATATGTTTTACCGCGCGAAACTTGCAACATCACACAGTTCATGAATGAAAGTGGTGTCTTTGTCAATATTGCGCAAGCTTGAACACTATAACTGTTTTATAATCCAACACATTGATAACAAATCACAGTTTCTAGAAAAAATTCATTGAGATATACAACCTTTCATTAAGTAAAAAGGCTTAAAACAATATTTTACATCGCACCATTTCTTAAACAACAAGCAGCGAATGGCCGAAACGTTTGCCAAGCTAAAATTAATTTAGCGTACACAATCAGTTGAGAGTTCCTACGAAGAGCTTTCGTCTACTCAAAGAACGGAGCAGAGTAGTGGCTACAAGAATTAAAATACAGTAAAATGGCATAGAATGTCTTAGTTACAAGTGTTTCTTATCTTAAAAAGTTCAATTCAGAATCAAAACAAATTGAACAAACACACGGCTACGTAGCTAAACATAGCGGCGAAAAGTCGGAAAGAACTGCAGCGTGGACAGTATGTCTTACAAACATTCACAGCTAAAGGATACAAGAAACGGTTAAAACATCGTACCTGTAGTTGATTTGGCTTTTTAGTCCCTTCCATCAGCACCAAATTTTCAAACATCGAAGTACGAGCTGAGTCGATCAATGTTGTTTACAAACTTGCTCGTTTTTTAGCTCCTACAGCCGTAATGACGAGATCAGAAACTTTTCTGAGGAAGCATCAAGTCTATATCATAATTATTCCAGAGGTGATTACCAAAGGAATTTTATGAAAAATGTGCTCCTACATTCACTCCTTGTCGAGCGGTTAAACTTTAAACCAGTTTTCATTCAGCTACGCTAAGAACGACCGCGACAACGCGAAAATTTCGCGCCTTTTTTGTCCAATCATGTGAACAATATTTTTTCCCCGTTTTTTCTTCTTCTCCTTTTTTCTTTCAATTCCCTTTTTAAACTAATAGTTCACGCACTTTTTCGCCCAAAAACACGAAATTGCAGGCAGCAGTCATTTTCACTGTCCTTCAAAATGCGAAATTTACCGCCATCGCTGGTTATACGTCATGTTGACATAAAGTATATCGATAACTTTTTTACCATATTTGGGCAGTGTATCAACGTGTTGAATTATAACATAGGATATCTGCTACCGCTATTATCGTTGTCTTCTGCTGCCTTTTGGTGCGAGTCGTCAACTAAAGTAAGTCTTTATTCTGATAACTATTAACTAAGCTAGTTGAAACTTCAAGAGGACAATTTAATTGCAAGCTGGAATCGACTGAGCAAGACTATTGTCATTACTATTGCAAAGGATTGACGAGATTTATCCAAGTCATGATTCATTTGTGTTCAGTGTTGATTAGTTCTATTCAACGCAAGATTGCTACGATAATTTCATTTTAATAGTGTTATTCATGCTGCGAATCAAATGTTATTGTCTCGGTCAATTAGTTCTAAGTATTAGTTATCGGATCTATTTTTTGCATATTATGATGCCGCTTTAGTTATTATGTTGGTTAATGTTATATTCGTATTTTTTATAGTTATTGTAAGTTAGAATGTCTTTTTCAATTATCGTTACACTCAACCCTCAATTACAACTATCGTCACAACTATCACAACTACGTTGAAGTTGGACCGCTACTTCAAAGCTTATTGTGAACTTTTTGGAACTGCGCGCCATGATTAAATCTACTAAATCTATCAAGTGGAGTTCGAATCGTCTATCGCCTCGCACCGCGCTACCCCCTGTAACTTGTTGAAGATTTGAGTTTTCGCAACCTCTTGAGTCTCAGCAGTTACAATGTGAACCTTAATCTTAGTACACATTTTCACATTTTTCTTAATCTTAGTACTAATTTTCCTATATACAGCGCCGCCGCTTTAATATCTCCCGTTTCAATCAAGCGACTGGCGTATCACTACATGTACGTATTCCAACCTGGCTTGGATGAAATACTAGTCTACTCTCCAGCATTCCTCCGTTCCATATTTATACACTGTATATCAGATGGAGCCAAGAGATACAATGTGTAGTACATTTCCTTGACCAAGCAGCTATGTAACTTGACCATCGATATCGCGCCACAGTAAGAGACAAATGCATTTAAAAGGACGGCTTGGGACAACTAACCTTCTTGTTGTAAGCTCTCGAGGTCGTTCCTGAGAGCAGCAAGATCTTTTACCACATCATCATTCTTCTTCTTTCTTCGTTGTAAAATTAGTTCTAGTTGATCGTTCTCGTCCTTCCAACACTTGGTGACTTGACTCATTGACTCTTTAGGCATATCAAGCAACTGAGCAATGGGAATAAGGTTAAAAATGGCTCCCTGTACACCCAGTAGGCTGCTTACATAACCACACACATCTGTAAAATAAGACAACTGGTCATGAGGTAACCACACTATCACGGCGACGGTTAAATGGTTTGGTTGTTTGGCTGTTGTCCAAATCATTTTAATGGTAAACTGTTAAAATGGTAAACTGTTAATTAAGGATATAGCAGCACCTCATCAACTGTGACATCATAATTTTATATATCCTGTCAATTGTTCAATTTCGATATATTAAAATTCAACTTCAAACAAGACATCACTACGAGGCTAAGAGGAATAAACCATATAAATTCCTACTATTATTCCCTAAGCCTCGTAGTGATGTCTTGTGTTTCAAGTTGAATTTTACTGTGCTGCTACTGTTACCGGGGCCACTTAAACTAAACTAACCAATCGGATTACAGGAAACGAACAATACATTCCAACTAAAAATCGTTTAAGCCAATCAACAGCGCAGAGAAAACAATGACCCGAAGCGCAAATTTCGAAATTTCGAACGGATGAAGTTGAACGGATGAACTAAACGGCCGGCAGAAGAAAAATTTCGAAAGGCTGGTTGTAATCGGCTAAAACAGATATCGAAAAATTTTGAGCGAACAATCAAAGACGCGATTGAACAATTTAATAAAATCAAAACCCGAGTTTTTTCGGTCTTAAAATAAAAAAAATCTTCAAGTAAATTGCACACTTAATGTTTACATTTACCGAGCCCTTCTAAGGACGATGAAACCATCAGATTTATACTGTTCGAGCACTGTACTAACCGAAGCGTAACTCTGCATTTTGCTGAAATTTGCATACGGGACAGTGTTGGTAACGCAACACACTTTTTGACTGTCCGCTTCTATAAAGAATTCTGTTTCCTTTGTAGTTTTGCTGGACAAAATTCAAAACTCCCTGCTTTCATTTCCAAGTATCGTTTTGGCAATAGAATGACTTCGTACTCTGTGGGTGATTCTCTTTTGAATGCGTGTTTATAATTCTGTGAATAGCGAGATGTTTATATCCAAAAGGTTTCAAATTATTTTTGACATATGCAAATGGCGTGGTGAGCGAACGAAAACAAAAATAAATCAACACCGGCCAAAAGACTAGAGCTCTTTCGATAGCCGTTGAAATGGCTGAAAATCTTTGTAATCGTTTGTGAACGGATAAGCTAGCCGTTCGTTTTAGTCTAAACGGATACTGAACATAAGCAGTTCGAACGGCTGAATATTTTTTCTGAACGGATAGCCCTAGCCGTTTGAACGGCTGAATAAATTTTTTGAACAGCTGGCAGCAGCCGTTCGAACTGCTGAAGATTTTTTTTTTGAACGGCAAGCTAACGGCTAGCGATGTAGAATGGATAATAATTATTGGAAGTTAACGTACACTTGCGGACTGTTCTAGGCGAAACTCGTCAAGTTCACTCTGAGTTTGCGGCGCGACTGCCCAACGACTGCTTTTCGCATTGTTCACTAATAATTTTCTTCTCCCTGGCTTCGAATATGCATCCCTTTCAACTCTCGCACAGCCATAAAAAGCAGCAGCAAGAAACCTTCCCGAATACAGCTGGTATTCATCCATGGATTTTCGCTTCGCTTTGTCTTTTGACAAGTTATCTTTTGCCGACTTTTTTGTTCTGAACGTTGATTGGCTCAAACGATTTTAGTTGAAATGTATTGTTCGTTTCCCGTAATCTGATTGGTTAGTTTAGTTTAAGTGGCCCCGGTAACAGTAGCAGCACAGTAATATATCGAAATTGGGCTATTTTGATGTCAAAATAATTTGGCGCCTGTCCTCTGTTCACTTGCCCAGTTTGGTAACGAAATGCTCAACACATTTAAAGCTATGCTAAAATAACCAAAAAAAGCCACCCCTTAATAATTCTTTGGACGGGTGGATTGGCCCTGCAGTTATGCCTACAATAGGCCACTTCAAAAAATATCATAATAATCTTTTATGCGCAGGCTCAGCCTCACCGGGGTGTTATTATTCAAGTCTCCTTTGTTAGAATGGCACAATAGAATTCCGAGAACATGTAGGAACGCCAGGACGTGGCATTGTGTGTTTGTGTACAAATGTGCACCGTATGCAAATTGCCAAGAAGTTCAGAGAAGCATAGCACGTGTAGTTCGTGCTGAAAACGAAAGAAATTGGAAAAATCAGGCTTACATCAAGCACCACCCAAACCTTCACCTTAAAGAGTATTATGTATTTTTCGAAGTGGCCTATTCTTGCGGTTCCGTCGCACTTTGTCATGCTATAACGAGACATTCTGGGTGAGTTTAGGATCTGTCGGTGACGACTTCGTCGGTCTGCTTTCATGTGGGATTTCTTGGATCCTTAACAAAATATCAATGTAACAATGAAGTAAAGTATACTGGTGTCAATTGTGGCAATCATGTATCCGTGGACTTGGCCTACCCAGCCATCAACAAAGTTACAAACAACTTTTAACTCCGTCGCCATGGACGGATCACGCCATCGTCGTTGTTTAATCCCCAACACACACCATGCATATTGAGAACGTCACAGCTATTAAACTCACCTCGTTCGCTGAATTGTCTGTTGCTTGTGTGCCCATAATCTCCTTTTACACTGATCTTACCGCAAAGACTTCTGACATCTTTTCTCCATTCGAGCGGAAGTCTGATAACCTTTCCGGCGTTCCACCAAACATCAGAATCTACAGTGAAACTACTTTCTTTCTGTTGTCTGTCAGCTAGCTTGTAGTCCTCCCCAAGGTGAACACTGATATGAAGGTTTTCATGGTTGTAGATGCTCGTTTCTTCCTGCCTGGTAATGGAACATACATGAAGTTCTACGAATCCTTCTTTTTTGAGTTGCATCAAAGCAGAAGAAGACTCGTCTTCTCTGTAGAACTGTTCACAGTAGACGTCTTGACTAACGAACAGTAGGGCAAGTTCGTCGTGAACTGGAGATGGACTGCTCTTGTTCAGCAACACCGACAATGTGTAATTAAATGCCAGCAAGTTGAGCCTGGATACAATTTCTTTCGTGCGTATCACAGTTGATCTGCTGAATCTTACCAAAATCGCAACGAGTGAGAAATGTGCAATTTCGATGACCACTTCTGCATTTTCCTCATCAATCCTTGAGTTGCAAGTGATGTCTCGCCAGATGATCTTTCCGTCCTTAGCCCTTGACCCATGCAAAATGGCAAGATCGTCCCACTTGAAATTCACCACTTTGACCTTGCTTACCAATTTGAAACGTTTGTTGAAGATATAGCCACTGGGTTCAAGATTGACGATGGGTGCAGCAAACATGACATTATTTTCAAGATCCTTCTGAACTATTAGTCCATAGTACTTGGAAGGATCCTCCAACATTATGTTTACAGACACGGGATTGTCAACAGCTCCTGGGGGAAAGACCAGTTTGACACTATCTTTAACCACTACACCACATTCACAGGTAACAATGTTGGATAAAACGCTTGAGTCTTTGCATGGTAAGTTGTCTTTCGTGTTCGATGGCAAGTCACCTGATATAAAAATAGGGTATAGAATAACAACATAATCAGATAATTTAATTCCAATGAAAAAGAAAGACTAAACAACGAACACACTTTGGTAGTGGTGGAAACAATATAATTGTGGTGGTGGTGGTGGAGAAGGAATCAATAATATTGCAGTGGCAGAGAAGGGAATAATATAAGTGTGGTGTTACGCGGAGGTGATGGAGGAAACAATAAAATTGTGGTGGCGGTGGTGGAGAAAACAATAAAATTGTTGTGGTGGTGGACAAAACAATAAAATTGTGATGGTGGTTGTGGACGAAACAATAAAACTGAGGTGGTGGTGTAGGACGAAACAATAAAATTGTGGTGGTGGTGGAGAAAACAATAAAATTGTGATGGTGGAAGAGGAGGGAATAACAGTATTGTGGCGGTGCTGGAGGAAGGAATAATAGAAATGTGGTGGTGGTGGTGGAGGAGGGAATAATAGAATGAATGAATGAATGAATGAATGAATGAATGAATGAATAAACTGTATTTAAACACGGTGTTTACATCAGTAACTGAATTAACTGCTTTACAGAAAAGCCGTGTACTAAAAAATTTACTATTCCAATTATACAATAATGATCAGTAACTATATTACACTAACTAGAAGACAGCGAGATTGTTAATCTGTGTTTTAAAAGCGGAGAGAAAATTTGCAGATCTGATGTTAAATGGAATGGAATTCCATATTTTTGCTCCAACAAAAGAAAAACTACTACTTTTTGCAAATTCAGTATTACATTTAGGTAGGAGTAATCGACTTTCGTTCTCACGAAGTGTATAAACACTATAACTATTTTCGAAAAGATCAATGACATAACCTGGGGCTCTTCTATTCATAATTTTATACATCAGGATCGCTATATGCTTTCTTCCAATAGTCTCCAGATCATCCCATCTTAATTCTTTTCGAATATTGGTTGATCTTACGTCATAACCCTTACGGGTTATAATTCTGGCCGCTCGGTTTTGTAGTTTTTGTAGTCTTGAGGTCAGTGTTTTATTTAAATTGCCCCAAACTACATCACAGTAGTCAAAAAGGGGTTTAATAGATGACTTGTATAATAGTTATGAGAGTGGTTTGGGGAACATACCGACGAGCTTGTTTTAAAGCGGCTAGTCCAGACGAGACGCGTTTACATAGGCTGTCGACATGTTCATCCCAAACTAAACGTTGATCAATCATTTCCCCGAGGGATTTTGTGGTCTGAGTCCTGTATATTGACTGGCCACCAATGTTAACATTGGTACTACTGGCTTCAATGTTAGCTAGGTTGAAATCAGAGGCACAATACAGATACTCTGTTTTGAGAACATTCAAACTAAGTTGGTTAGCTAGTAACCAATTTTGAATGTTATTCAAATCGTGGTTAACTTCACTATGAAGACACTTTATTGATCTACATGAGGTTGTAATGCTAGTATCGTCTCGAACATTCGTGCATTCGAGAACTTAAGGCACGCGGAAGATCATTTATGTAAATAAGAAAGAGCAGTGGTCCGAGAATCGATCCCTGTGGAACACCACAGGTGACTGTTCGCGGTTGTGAAGCGCTTCCTTCAACCACGCATAATTGTTTCCTATTACTCAGGTAAGATTTGATCCAGTCCAGGGTCAGTCCACTTATACCATATAGTTCTAGTTTTTGTAAGAGAATATCATGGGATACAGATACAGATCAAAGGCCTTAGCCAGATCAAGAAATACAACCAAGTTTATGTTCCCTTGATCAACGTTGAAATACCATTCAATCGTTGCCTCTAACAGGGCAGTTGCTGTAGAATGCAACGAACGAAAACCTGATTGATGCTTAGTTAACAAGTTGTTGCTAGAAAAATAAATATATAGCTGGTAATAAATAGCCCTTTCAAAAAGTTAGAAACAATCGGTAGAACAGAGATCGGTCGATAATTATTAGGATCAGACTTATCGTCTTTCTTGAATACAGGGAAAACTTTGGCATTTTTGAACTCTGTTGGAAATATACCAGTTTCCAGTGACTTGTTAAAAATTTTACCATTAGGTTCAGCAATAACAGGAGCTGCAAATTTTAAAAGGCTTACAGAAATATTATCAAGCCCAACTGCTTTCTTGGTTGAGAGGGATTTAAGGACGTTCGCGCCTAAAATGTTCCCACGTACAGATTTTTTTAAAACTTGCCATGCAGTAAGGTGAAGATCAACTATTGCCAAAATGACCAAAAAAGTGGGGGGTCACCGTGCTCGTTTTCGAGATAAGGCGCATTGAAGACCATGCGTTTTAAGAAGCTTTCGTTATTTAAAGACGAACTTAGCTAACAACTATTAGCAATAAAAGAAGCTACTTTAGTGAAATTTAGATCAGGTAAACGTACTTAATTCAACACAACTAAGTCTATTACGTAAACTTTTGCATCTGATGTCGTTCCTTGAGGAAGAATAGGCCTTGAAAAAGAAAACATATTAGTCTTGCCCGTCCACATTCGAAGAAAACTTAGGTCGCACGAGAGCAGAAAAGGGGAAATATTTGTAACTTCTCACGTACAGATTTTTTCTGTTTTTTTGTTAAAATGGAGGAAATTAGGACAGGAAGTGATCTACGGAAAGAAAAATGGGGGTCACCGGGCATCCAAGAGAGTAAAATGGCTGCGAAGTTCTCAAAGCGACCATCTATTCGCACTGTCACGTCATTGCGTGACATTTCCGAGAAGGCCTGGTTCCACAGCTATCCCATGAAACTACACGCTCTTTACGTTCCATTCTATAAACCGGAAAAAAGTTTGCGTTGGGTACGTTCCTGTTGATATTTCATGGGCTTTTAACGTTTGCGTGACATGCGCGAAAGAATGCGCAGTAGCAATGGGCGCGAACGTCCTTAATTGTGGTGGTGGAGAAAACAATAAAACTGTGGTGATGATCAAGGAGGGAATAATAAAATTCTGGTGGTGGAGGAGGGAATAACAGAATTGTGGTGCTGGTGGTGGTGGTGGACAAAACAATAAAATTGTATTGGTGGTGGTAAAGAAAACAATAAAATTTAGGTGGTGGTGGTGATGGTGGTGGTGGTGGTCCAGGAAAGAAAAGAATTGCGGTGGTGGCGGAGGACGAAACAATATTGTGGTGGTGAAGAAAACAGTGTGTGTAGTGTTTATGAAAGTAGTTTGTTTGCGTCATAATTAAAATGTAACATTTGAGCGTTAAAAATCAGTTCACCAGAAACAAAGCGTTTCTATTGCGTAAGAACAATACCTATTTGTAATGGATAATTTATGCCGTAAGAAGTGGAAGCTTGCGTAATTACGTAACGGTTGAGTGATTTTAATTTATATGAATAAAAATCGAGTCGGCGGTAATGTATTCGTCCTCACTCTAATGATATATCTCCGCATTTTATTCATGAGATAAAGATAAAAGCATATTGCCTCATCTACGTTAATGTATTCCATCGCAAATCAATGAAACTTCCTTTGCAAAAGAGAGGTTTACTTGGTGCCGTCTATACTACTAACACTGCCCGGTGGAAGAGGAGCGAAAACAAGATCGCAGAGGCAGGTCAGGCATTTTGGGCAACTCCGGCCCAGTCGATACCTGGCCATGAATAAATTCATAAGGCAAAATTTTAACAGGGGTGTCACTTTGAAAAACGTTATAACGTGAACGTTAGCCGATTTCGCTAAAATTTAACAGAGATATTGGCGAATAATGGACATGCATAAAGGTTGTTTTTTATTGAAGGGATCGCGCTTTGCATGAATGCTGTAAGCCACTAAAGTTAGTTTGTTTTAAAACGTGGTTTTGTGTCCAAGTTTGCTCCTCGCGAAGAACACAAAGAAAGTTGATTTCGCCACTCACTGATCCGTCAAAAAGTCTGTTGTGTCATTTCTGACTCCGATTTTTTGATTTCAACTTTAATTAAAAGTTATTAGCTTTTAAAGACGAAGTTCCGGTATAAAAGGACCTTGGCCTGGCCACATCTCCGCAAGCCCGTTGAGGTCACGTACGAAACAAAAAAAAAATATTCATCAATAATAAGTCCAATTCTATGCATTTGTCGTTCTAAGCTACGACGAATTAAAAATTAATTAATGAATTAATTTTCTGTGATTTATTTTGTAACGTTCTATGTTCGAATATACCCGCTGGATCGCCATGGCGAATGCCATATCAAAGGAATTGAGATCAATTGAAAACATTATTCACACCGAAGCAATTTTCAAACATTTAATTCTTACCTTGCATTGATCATAGTCAAAGTGCACAAAGAAAACAACGAAGAAGCCCTTCCGATTGTCCGTGGCTGTAGATTTGCTATCTCCGAACAGTGGTTCTACATGCAAAGAATCGAAACGAAGAAATTGTTGTCGAGCCTTGTTGTCCGTGATATCAAGCGAACCAAACGCTTGGGGGCAAATTCGAATCCAGTTGTTATTCAAAACAGCTATTCCAAGTTTAAAATTCAATTGCCCAGTGGTGCACAATAATCGTGACATGTACCCGATCGTTTTATATTCCTGCTGCCTGTTTTGAATTGAAAAGACAACCGACATAAACGCTTCTCTTACGCTTTCGTTCACCGTCTTTACCACATACGGTCGAAACATTTTGAGCTCCGTGTCCGAAACGATTGCTGCACTTCAATAGACCTCTTTAGCTTGTATGTTTTGTTTTCCCAATGTAGATCATGTGATGTTACCCCCAGAGAACTGTTTCTTTTAAATTTTGTTTTCTTCACATGCATATGTATGCATAATTAATGAAAAGACAAAGGACAAATTCCCCTGAGAACATCACATGACCTACATTGGGAAAACAAAACATATAAGCTGAAGAGGTCTATTGCTACTCAGAAGGACTCAGAAGAACACTCGCACGCATATAGCAAAGCGAATAAACTGCTTTCAACATTAAACGAAGGCGCGAGTTGAGCAAGTTTATAAATTTTCGAGAAGAACTGGGATCCTGTAAAGATCTGGAACGATAGAGGCGGATAATTCAAACCGCGGACTTGTTCACTCGCAGATTTACCCCAATAAACAGCATTTGATGTGTTTCTTATGAATACAAGAAAAAATAAATAAAATGTTAGAATTTGAAGCCTCATATCTTCCCTTTGAAAGCCTATTTAAAAATTTTGAGTCAGATATGACAATCTACAATACACCTAGTTTACCTCCCTGCAGTGTCAACTCATAAAATTCTCTATCCGCGCTGACTTCTTGGACACAAAATTGCTTGTCTTTACGTTTTCGAAGGCTTCCCGAGCAAACACGAATGCAAAAAATACATTTTTATGGTAACTTTGCTAATTTTAATCAACGGGCTATTGTCAATACTTCATGCAGAAAGAACAAAGCGTTGACACTCTTTGCACGTGCAATGATTGATGCAGAAAGATTACAGAGCCTGTTCGTGAATATTTCGCGCATTTTCGGTATCAGCCGTCGCACTTCGTGCATACTACTTTCATAAATGCATACTGATGAGCGGAACCTGTCCCCCGCGACCTTAAAGGTACTGTGAACCTCTTTTGGTCCCATTTTGCATAATTTTATTATTTTTTTTAAATTTCTGTAAAGATGTAACATTAATCTTGAAAATATTGAAAGAAGTTTTGCAAAATCATTAAAAGAACTCGAGATATTCTTAAAAAAGAGCTTTAAGGGAATAGTTGATAAGTCGCTTTATGGGGGGGGGGGGGGGGGGGGGGGTGATAATCCAATAATCTCATTCCGGAGTGCAGCGCCTTCTTGTACTTTTCCCGCTTAACTTTATCTGGAATCTCGCATTACATTTTATACGCATATTTTGTTTACATCGCAATGCATCGTCATAGCGTATTTTCCGCGGCCATTTTCCATGTTTCGCACGATCGTCTACGCTTGTTCCAATTTCTAAAGATTTACAATTTGACCATTAAAGCCAAAGTGCAAAGTTTTGGTTAGCAGAATTGTAGAGATCACGAGTGAAAAGAACCGCGGCGAAGAGTAAAAGAACAATTACGAATGAATAGCTTACTCGCTGATGCCAGCACGTTTTTTAGGTCAATTTCCGCGGCCACGTCTGTTGTGTTTTCATTTCTTTGAAAACTCTCACTGGCCCTTTTCGCTCGTTTGTTTCCACGAAAATTTTGCTGCGTTTTCGTATGTTCTTTCCGCTCATTTGGGTTTGCAGTTGCGCGAAACTTCGCCGTTTTTTCCATGGTTTTACCCTTTGAACAACCTGAGTAACCGGCGGTTAATCGAATGCACATACACTGCTGTGTGACGGTACTCTGGCGGTACGACCACGATGACAGCCGCTTTAACGAGGTGTGAAATCAGTGAAAATCTTTCGAGGCTGAAAACTCGAGGTTTGTTTTTGCGAGAATGGCCTCTGTTAAAATGAATTAATACGGTATGTAGATTTGTCAGATTTTTACGAAACATGGCCGGTATGTTTGCTGGATATTAATGCACCAAAGTGTGTGGGGCTTTTACGAAATTCCAAATACTTTTCTAGTGGCGCCCCAAAGTGTGACGCACATGGATTTATTCGGGAACCAATTAAAATATCGAACAAGCCTCACACACTTTGTTAGGCCATTAAGGCCCGGTTCAAACGTCGAACTTCACATGTGCCGAGCCTAATGCAAATGAGCAAGAACAATAGATTTTACTCATTTGCATTAGGTTCGGCACATGTGAAGTTCGACGTTTGAACCGGGCCTAACTCGAGTGACACGGACCAGTTTGTTCTGATTTTCGCGCTAACACGGAGGCTCGTAATTCAGTGAAGCAAACACCGTCGGTTTTGCGTTTAAGGATCGCGCACGCTTAACTAAGAGGAAAAAAAAGCAAAAATAATTGTTATTTTCGGAATCTATAATTTATTAGCGTTACGGTGGCCGTGTTTTCATGGGCGATTTTTAAAGTCGCTGAGCGAGTGACAGTCGGAAATCTCGTGAAAACAGTTGCTTGTCCAACTCGCTTAAGGTGGCTCGATTGGGTTTTTGAGTGACGATACCGTTTGACTTTGAGAAACTAGTGTACCACCACAAACGATCCAACGGAAAATCGATTGCCACAGCTGTACTAGAGAAAGATTAAAGTTTCAGATGAGGTAAGTTTTATAGAAATCGGAGTTGGCATAACAACGTTATGACGTCATTCCCCGTTTTACATAATACCGAATTACTTGTCATCAAGAGATAATTTTGGAAAACGCTCTCTGGATCTTCGACCTGACGTACTTGTCCTAAGGTCTACAAAATTTTACAAATTTCTATGGAAGCGTTTTCGAGAAAATTTCGAGTGAAGTTTTAAGGTGTTAAAATACAACAAAAACAAAACAATTTTGAAATGTTATTAAAACTTATGTCTACAAGGCTTGATGAAATAATATTTTGGTCTTAAATGAATTTTATACCATCCAAATACCTTAGCTGAAAATCTCAAGGAAATCGCTCCGTTGGAATTTTAGAAATATTGGCTTGAATATGAACTGGCCTGGAGTGTTATTTCACTTTTATATCTAAAATTGTCCCTACACTTATTAAAATTGTCACGAATTAAAAAGCGATCGATGATTTTTTTTTTTTTTAAGTTAGTCCTCATGACGATTAATTAATGTTTGATACAATATCATTGAAACATTCTAAGGCTGTCAATTTTCAACCTCAACATAGGAAAATATTGATCTGATTTTCACTCAAGTGGTTTGTTGCTCTTATTATGCGTCTCCATTGTCTCGAATCACCATGCAATTGTAAATTTCAGTACATAATGAATTCATTACACTTCATTGCTTTGTTTTAAGTGTTACATGAATTCATGATGTACTGAAAGCTACAATTCCACGGCGATTTCATACAATGGAGATGCATAATGAAACAACAAGCCACAAGCGCGAAAATCAGTTCAATATTTTCCTGAGTTGGCGCTAAAAATTGACCTTAATAATGATTTGAAATCAATGCGCACTGCATTCCTCCGTGATTTATACTTTCATTGTGATCTGCTGTGCATCTATTATTATCTATATTCGAGCATGATTGTACCTTATTACTCTCCTTGCTACTTTCCAGATTCCCTTAAGTCTCTTTTTAGGATTATTTTGAGCAATAAATGCCCTTTTGCGTTTTGAAAACGTTTTTACAGCAGGCGTTTTGAACGCAAAAGAAAACAGATGCAACGAAATTTGCATCAACGAGCGTACATTGCAATGTTTCAATCACGGAAGAATGTAGTGCGCATACACCAATATCACGCTAGCATGGCATGAAAATATATTTAATTTAATGGGGAAAAGAGTCCAGTATCAAAATCAGCATATCAATATTAGTAAAACTGTAAAGTTTCGTAAAGATCGCTCGTATACTGACGGAGATATGAGCTTTTGAAACTTAGTACTCTGGCCTAATTTTTACAAAGAAATGTATGGAAAAAACACGAAAACGAGGCTGGACGGGCAATCTATGCCCGTCCACCATACATTTCTTTGTAAAAATGCTTAGTTTCAAAATTTTATATCTTCGTCAGTTTTCTAGCAATCTTTACAAAACTTTGTAGTTTTACTAATATCGATATGCTGAATTTGATGCCGGGCTCTTTTTCCCAATAAACCAAATATATTTTTGTGCCATGCTAGCGTGATATTGATCTATTGATTTGAAATCATTACTGAGAATAATTTAAAAAAGTAAATTTGTAACGCCATTTTTTCGGCCGGTTCGTACGTCGTCTTCATCTTTAAATTTAAAGGCGTTCAAGTGAATCAATGCCAATGAAACTTTAAGATAATATTTTGCACATCGGTAAGCATGTACAGTGAATGTTTTAAAAAAATCCATCGAGCCGTTTCTCAGATTTTTGAAAAAGTCATTAAAATCGAAAATTACCCAAAAATTGCACATGATGCGATGTTAGGAAAAAAGGTAGTTCTCAAGATCGCAAAAGAGAAAGTAAACAAAACTTTCAAGGTTTACAAACATAACATCAAGCTACTTTTTGACATTATCATTGAGTAACTCTCGATCAATTTAATACCAGTACACAAATAGTAAGGTTTGAAATGTTATTGCGATTTATTTGAATTCAAACATACAGAATTTTTTTATTCTTGCAAACTATATATGCCATATACCATATTTTAAGATGCCTATGTGGGATTTTCAATGCGAAATCTTAAACGCGCTAAATTTCACTTTTACTGATTTCTAAGTTTTTTGTTTATCGTCGTCATGGTAATATCGATTTTACCAGAAAATATATCTTGCCAAACTTCAATTCAAAACCAGTTAGTGGTGAAAATTTCACGTTGATCTGACTTGGAGAAGGCCGCTTAAAAGCCGATTGGAAAATGTTGGTATGGTCTCCAGAAAACTCTATCGAACCACCTTAAGTTTATCATCGGCTTTCTTTTCAGAGAGCTACGCTGTTAAGTTCAGCCTATCTATATATATATATATATATATATATTATGACGTCACTTTGTGATCATTTTTATCTGTGAATACGCAGGCAATGTCTTTGACTTGAAAACCGATCTGTGGACTTCAAATGGATTTTTGAAGACTTCGGTAAACGCTACCGCACGATATATGTTTTTAAATGTGAAGCTATTCGAGAAAGCGCCAACCTTTTAATCAATTCATCTTACCTCTTAATCTCAAAAACACTTGAAATAGAAACACTTAGCCGCAGGCTACAAACAACTTGAAACAAAATTTTCTTACGGAGAAACAAAAGTGAATTAATAAGTCGGGTAGGCCTGGCTTGCAGCCAAGCAGCCCGACTAACAATGCTTCATAACATTTACATGGTAGTTATCATAACGGAAGGTATTGTTTTTCGAATTACTTCACCCAACACCGTTTCTAAACTGGAACTTGTGATTATGTTACCCGTGTTCTTGGCACAAGGTCAACAACAGCTTAGAAATTACAGCTTATAAATTTGTGTTTCTGCTATCTGAAAGGCACTACGTCTATACTGTCTTCTGTTTTAAAGTAGCCTTAAACTTTCCAACGATGTGCTGGGGGTAGTTTATACACCGTATCAAGTCAAGGCTTTTTGTAAGAGCTGGATGGAACAGCCTAGTCGATAAAATCTAACTACAAGATGGTAAGGTAAAGTAAAGTCGCGCTCGAGCCACAATGGCCCATACGGCCGGAGCTTAACCCGGTTTCTGTAGCATAAAGCAACTAGGAATATTGCTACTCCCCCTGGATGGAATGCTAGTCCGTCGCAGGGTTACCCCCAGCATTTTATCGCCGGTACCCATTTATACACCTGGGAGGAGAGAGACAGTGTGGAGTAAACTACAACATGGGCCATTTACGAATTCACCTGTATTTCTATGCATGCGTGCAAGGAAGAAGCAATGCTTGATTATAAACACAATTTGATAATGTAAAAGAAAAAGAAATTAAAACCTGATACACTGACCTGCTGAGAGAGATAGACTTCCTATTTCTCCTAGCAATATTTTGAAACATGTTGTGAAGCAGGTAAATGATGAGAATTAAGAAAATCATCAACTGGAAGATATTGTCTTGTTCTAGACTTATCTGTTTCATTACGCCAGGTATCTACGATTCCCAAAATACAATTTCATCTGCTCTCTATCTTGAAAGCACTTAAAAATAGACCCTTCTTGAACAAACCTCCCCTTTTCAAGCCCGATTCAAAAAAATAAGTTTGACGTCGTAACTTTTACATTTTTTACGCCTTTTTTGAGTCACTTTATTGGTTTTTTTACTTATCAGTCAATTTGGACGATTTTGAGGTTTTGTAGAAATCCAAAAATCCAAGATGGCGGATCAAAGATGGCGGCTAGAAAATTTATTACACAATTCCTACGTCATATGAC
The DNA here is from genome assembly GCA_022457155.1 of Cladopsammia gracilis. Classification (NCBI taxonomy): domain Eukaryota; kingdom Metazoa; phylum Cnidaria; class Anthozoa; order Scleractinia; family Dendrophylliidae; genus Cladopsammia; species Cladopsammia gracilis. Next base: position 545,651 of record JAJGOT010000214.1, on the reverse strand, counting down.
GTCATCGGGGAACCAGTTTTGGGCGAGCCAAAAGGTAAAAGGTAAAATTAGCCAAAAATGTCGAAAACTAAACCCTTGCTTATTAGCGGAGCACTTGCCGGGCCGAAGGCCCGGCTGCGCAGCACCATACTCATAGAACCTGTCCGTCATATTTCATGGTCATGGCTAGCGGAATGTTTCGCGGGCGCGCCTCCGTGACATGTGTCAGTCAGCAGTCAAGTCGGTCGCGCAAGGCAAATTCGCGGGCGCGTATGACGTCGCAAAACATGCGCGTATGACGCCACACGCGCGGCTACACAGTCGTCAGCTCTGTAAACACTTTTTAAAGTTTTAAAAAAGTTGGATCTTTCGCAGTGTTTAGCGGAGCAGTAAAGTCGTTACTTCCCTGCATTTTTTCGCGGTTTGCTACTCAAGACAGGGATACTAATTAAGGGATACTCAGAAGCCGCTTTAGTGGAAAAAGAAGAGCTTTCGGGGATAAAATCTTGCTTCGAGGAACTCTCGTACGTTTTTATCAATGCAGGAGCAATGCGGGGGATGCCTTGTTTTTATTACGGATTTCAGAACCGAAGAAGCGGAGTTTTAATGAATTTCCAAGCAGTCCAGTGACTTAAAGGTAAAATAAATCACATTTTTCGATGGGAATTTATGTTGATATCAATTTTTGATTGACTTTTCCTTTGTGTTTTGGAGACATGTTTATGAAACGTGCTCAAATTAAGTCGTGCTGTTATCTTGAATTTCATCAAGGACAGCTTTGCCTTGATGCGCTGTAAATCGTACGTGTTTTACTTTTAAACATAAAGAAGATTGTTGTCCATTTTTATGTGTTTGTTCATTCATTAGATAGATTGAAAAGCGATTTTATTAACAAAACACGACTTTGATTTTATAGTACAGTTCTATCTTCACTCACATCGCCTTATGCAAATATGTTTGTGTATTTTTGCAATTTTGATTTCCAAATCAGTTTCTCGGGCAATTTTTGGCAAACAAAAACTGTATTTTATTCGGAAAGTAGTCGAACCTGTAATTCTAGACGGAGAAAAGTTGTTTTTGTGAACTTTTCTACGGTCTAAATGTACTGTGCAGACGGTCGGGTAATACTGTTTTTTGAGAATTGCTAAAATTGAAAAATAGCCCGGTCGTCAATCTTAATTCTTGTGCTTCCGACCTTTCACCTTAGTTAAGTTTCACCTTAGTTAAAGCTCGTTCATAGTGCTTCGCTGTTAGGCTCTGCCCATCTATATATATATATTAGTTTCTACTTTTACAATTTATTTGTTTAATTCTTTTTTTCCTTTAATCTGTTATCTAGTCCTCATCCATATTTACGATTTTTATTTCATTTATTTGTAAACTTTCACTTTCCTTAGTTAATAGCATTAGTCTTTATTTCTTATATTTTGTATGCATTGTCCCGCCTCGAATAGCCTTGCTAGCTGCGGGTAATACTTTTGTAATTTTATTTGTTTATTAATAAAGTTTTGTTGTTGTTATTGCATCAAAGCTCTTGGGGTTACGAGAGGAAGGCACAATGTGCTCCCTCCCCCGATGCAAAGAAACTCCAAAAAAGCCCAAGGCTATTTTGAATAGGGTTAACATTGGAATTTCAATAACAACGAAATCTGTGAAATTCACTTTGGTCTCTCGTCAAAAAAAAAGGTATTCAATACAATGGAGTTAAATAAATGAGGAGTTAAATAAATGACATTGGTAATTGTATTTTACCCACTTGAGTTTGAGGTTTGTGTGAACTTTCTTGCTGGAGCTGAGATTTAGTGTCCATTGTCCGCTTGACAAAGGGTGGTCTGTATTATAGCGTTTTTACAATACGAAGTATATTGGGCATTTTGTCAGGTCCAAATGCAGTTAATACAAAATATATGGGGATATTTGTCAGTATATAGTGTATAAGTCCTTCATACAAGGTTTTTGTTTTTTGTTAATTTCTGTAAAGTAGAGAAGCTTACAAGACTTTAAAGATCATATTGAATGATCTACAGCAGGCCATAGTAATACATAATGGCTTTTTGTCATGATGCAAAACATTTTCCTGTCTGGCCAGCACCCACTCCGTACTACCTATTAAGTTTACATTCAAACTATGATGTAGACATGCATATTGTATAGACCTGCGGTTTTCTCCGGTCCATGATATCCTTTAGGAGGGAGAGGAGGGGGTACATCCTGAAGGAAAAACGAAATACTTATAGTTAGAGTACATAAGCTTTCACTAACAAAGGCAACCAAGGCCAAAATCTCAAAAAAGTCCTAAATTTAACTTTGTTAAATCAGTACCATTGGAAACTGTTCTTCACAAATGGAACAAACTTTACCGTTACTAACCTGTTACACATACTTATAAAGCCCCGGCTACACGTTCTAACATTGTTATATAACATTGTTTGGTTCAACAATGTTAGAAAGTGTAGCCGGCAAGTTAGATGACGTTTGTCTAACACTTTTTGTTAGAAGAATGTTTTGATTTCGATCAAACACTTCTTCTAACAAACAAATGTTAGACAAACGTCATCTAACATGCCAGCTACACGTTCTAACATTGTTGAACCAAACAATTTTACATAAGAATGTTAGACCGTGTAGCCGGGGCTTTAGGTTTGACTCCAAGTGAAAGGGTTAAACATGAGTATTATAGGACGCTCAACCCGTACATCTATTGTTTTAGTTTGCCGGGAACGAGTATGATAAATTTGCATAAATGAAAAAAAGCGGTCAGCCAATCAGAAGCCGGATGACATCATTTTTTTGCATGAAAGTGAGGCAAAAAACTTGGGGAGGGGTGGGGGTGAATGACCGGAAGTGGTTATATCAAACGACCGGAAGTGACATAAACCTGAAGTTACGTCATCGGGAGTGCCCGTAAACCGGAAGTGAGTCGACCGGAAGTGATTTTAGTTGGGTGGGTCCCAGATCCCGTTCGGCCAGAGAGTGAAAAAATCCAGAAAAACACAAAAATACCTTTATTAGCAACGTAACGAAAACAAAAACTAGTTTACAAGCGGGGAAATGGGTTCCATCTCCGACTCGGAGAAGGCCCCTTTGATAATTCGTCGGGGCAAAAGTTACGTGACCTGGGCTAATGTCCGGAACGACGCAAAAAAGCCCAGACGAGCAAGCAAGGGATCTATAAAAAAGCGGTGAAACGTGAATGTAACGTGAGCTTTCACGAGAACAAGGCTCATTTCCACGAGTAAAAAAAAGAAAGAATAACAAAAATAAAATAAAATAAAATAAAAACAAGTGGTTGAAAAAAGGATTTCCGGTGCATTGTTTTTAATTTAAATGGTTAAAACAGACCCTTTAGACCGCGAGTGATCTGATGGTCTAGTGGTGAAGACACTGCGTTGTGGCCGCAGAGACCCAGGTTCGAATCCAGGCGCCCGTTTCTTGGAAGTCCGGAAAACTTTTCGGACCCGAAAAGCTGTGTTACGTGAGAATGTTTACCAATAAAGATTCGGTTTTTGTTGATATTGAAAGCTAAGTAATAAAATGTTGTGTTTACTACACAACTTTAGCTGATTTGTGGGCTTAAAACTTCAACGCCTTTCGTTAGAAACTACGTTTAAAAAATAACTTTCGGGCCCGAAAACTCTTCGGGAGTTTTGAGAAACGCACGCCTGGTCATTGTCTTACGGGACGCCTCCTCAGCATGCCCCAAGGGAATCGAACCAAACGACAACAACGACGACGACGACGACGCACCCGAGGGTACACGGGCAAATCGGGACCGACTCCCTCCTTTTTGACGGTGTTGGGCAAACATGGGCAGCCGGGTGGGACGAGGACGCTTCTCCTTGGCGGAGGGATCTTCACCGTGCTATCCTTTGCGGGCAAATTGGGATTCCAATTGGGAAAAATGAAATCCTACAAAAGGATGGGCGTGACGGGTGCCACGGGTCATTATAGCCGTCGACGCAAACCGTGGGAAGTGTGAAACCAAACATGATGACCAGACAAGATACGGAAAAGGTGATTCAAAGCCTGAGGAAATTGGAATGGGGAGAAATTCTACAACACCCCGAGGATGTCTTGTGGAATCGATGGGATTATCGTCATTATCATCGATTGCGTGAATTGGCCGAACAAGGCAACTGGGATGCCTGGGTGACCTATCTTCAGTCTTGCGGGGGAAAGCGTGTCAGGAAAAGCGTGCATACCCTTATAAAACAACGCAGCCCTCGATGGTACCGTTACTCCCTGGCACGATGATTCGCATGCCGAGTAGCGTCATGGTCGCCGGTCCCTCGGGATGTGGTAAAACCGAATTGCTGGACGAGGTGTTGATGGGGGCAATGCGTGTTTCAACGAGCCCCGGCTTGGATCGTGTACTGTTACGGGATATGGCAACCCACTTTGCTCGCATGAAGAAGAAAAGCATTCAATTTCATTAAGGAATCCCGACCCCACTCACTTGGGACAATGGTTCGAGGGTCGAGGGGGCGATATTCTGGTGTTGGACGATCTCATGGAAGAAGGGGACAACGACAAGCGCGTGTTGGATTTATTCACCAAAGATTCCCATCATCGTAACGTCACGGTGTTCTATTTCACGCAAGATTTGTTTCCGCCCGGCAAATTTGCCAAGACCATCATCGAAATGCGCATTATGTCATCGCCTTCACGAATCCGCGCGATCGCACGGGCATGCGAAATTTGGCGTTGCAAGCGTTCCCGGACAAATGGCAGGGGGTGATGGAGGTGTTTAACCTCTGCACGCAGACCCCCTTTGGCTATTTAATGTTGTATCTCCACCCAGCATCCGACGATCGGTTTCGTTGTGCGCGAACGAGAAGCACCTCCGGTGGTCTTTGAAGAAACGACATGAGTCGTGAAAGTTCACCCTACCCGCAAGTCATTCGCGATGCGCGGGAGAGCGACGACGCCTCCTAGTTCCGGCTTACCTGGAACAGATGGAACGGTTTTGGGCCACTCTGTCGCCGGCCGGAGTAGGCACAAGTCCCCAACCTCCTGCCACGGGATGTCCGGCGGGGGCGGGGGTGTCGATGGCGTTTTCGTCCCCTCAAAACCTGAACCCGACCGACTTGTAGCAAGAATTGGGATTGGTGGTTACCCCCCGACGTCGTGCCTCCGCCTCCTCCTTCTCCTCCTCCTCCTCCTCCTCCTCCTCCCCCTCCCCGTTTCGGTCTCCGTCGCCGTCCCCACCTCCCACCCCATCTGCGACCGTCACCGGCACGAGAAGGTATTTGGTCATGTATCGGATACTCCACGCTCCCATGACGACAGAAGAAGAAACGAGATTGCGGCAACAATACCGCATCACGAATGAATTTTTGGAGAGGTACGCGGCCACCGTCCCAGCGTACGCCGACGACGGAGGTTCCCCTGCGTAACCGGCCCGCCAACCCGCCCACGACCGGGACAGTGGCAGGCGCTCCCGGTGGACCGGGAGGGTCCCCCTCCTCCTCCTCGTCATCGCCCTCCTCTTCTCGTTCCCCTCGCGGACGAGGCAGGCGACCCAGAGGACGTCGAGGCCCGGAACCAAACAATCGACGCAATCAAGAGGACATGCGTCGACAAATGGATCTGTTGGCGGAAGATGCCAGACAGCAAGACCGCAACCGTCGTATACGCAATATCACGCATACCAATACCGTGACCACAGTATACGAAGACAACGGCGAAGCTTCCACCTTATGACGAACGTCCTCCCGAATCACCAATCCATAAAAAAGTAGGAGAAAAAACATAGACACACTCCAGTGCAGACGATCGCGATGATTCGAGGCAAGGTTGTTCGCCGACGAACGACCCCCTGCATCCGACGACGTCGTCGTGGAAAGTCGCAACAACACCAACAACAGGGAGGAAATCTCCTTCCCGTGTTATTTCGCGACCTGCAACGGACCGTTGGAAAAAAATTGGTGGGCACCTTGTCCAAAGGTGCCTCCACAGAAGCGCAAGCGTTGGCGTTGGGCAAAGAGATGGGCAAAGAGATGATAGCAGTCATTCAATAGGCGAGACAACGCATTCCACCTCACCTACGTGAACAACTGATCCTCCTATAAAAACGGAAGGGAACCTGCCAACGACATTGTTGGACGACAGGATGCCAAAACGCCGTACCGTGAAAAGACGTCGGCGGCAGACAAGGCGGCAACGCGGGGCTGGTTTGGAAAAGTTGCTTCCCCCCTTCATGCGTGTGGTGAAATCTCTCATGGGGGACAAACCGTGGAGGCCTTGGCGAAAAAAGCCGTGAAAGAATTGGCGAAAGAAACCGTGGGAAAGAAAGACGTGGGGCTCAAGGGGTGGCCCGAGAAATGTGTGTGGCATCAAACGGAGAGCCACGCGGGCCGCGCAACACGTCAAACGATGTCTTACGGGACTATAAAAACGGCCGAGGGGCCTCCGAGGAAATTATCATTTTCAGTCGACACACGACCTTTACCATGCCGAAAAAAAGACGACCACGACGTCGTGCCCTGCGTCGATACGGGGTCAAAACACGGAGGCGGTTTCCCTTACTGGCATTACCCGTGCCTGCCTTTATCGCCGCGGGAAAAGCGGCCGCCTTGGGTGCGGCGGGAGGCGCGGCGGGATACGGTGCCAAAAAAGCATTGGAAGCAGCAACGCGTAAACGGAGGTGAAAAGAAAGAAAAAACAAGAGAGAAACCCGTCGAGTATAAAGCGGGCACGATCCCTAAGGACGGCGGTCGATCCGATTGTTTTGGTTCATCATGCGTCGCATCCATCGTCAATTGCCTTTCTTAAAAAGTGTCTTGAAGGAAGCCGATCAGCATCGACGACGCGAACGCTTGCAATTAGCCAATGCGGATCAAATCAATGCCATCAACGAATTGGCGATGAACACGTTACGGGGAACGGTCCCCCTCTTCCGTGCAATTATCGAGTGCTACTTCCCCACCGCCACGCCTTGCGCGACATGGCCAAAAAAAAATAATTCGATAAAAAGACATCGAAAAACCATGCAATCTCAAACGGGGACGGGCCTCTGGCGCGGGTTGAATTCTATCTGCGAAAGAGCCCTCAAGTTGCGATGAACCATGTGTCGCACCTTATAAGAAAAAGGGAAAGACGGGAACAAGAATGTCAGGCCACCTTACAGCGCATGGTGGAGACCTTGCAAAGCCGGAATCGAGACGTGGAGAGGCTCGAAAAAGAACTCGAGACGCTTCGTGAGCGATTGAGGCAAAACGAGGACCACGTGGAGGTGTTGTGTCAACATTTGATGAATCTACGCGATCACCAACTCTGCCGCTACTGCCGAGCCTACGCCGACGTGTTGGGAGACGGGCGCGGCAAAGAAGGACCTTGAGTGCGTTCCAGGCCCAAGCCGCCACCGACCCTCAACGGTTTCTTCAATTGCAAGAACAGTACAAGCAACGTTTCATGGAAGGCAGTCGATTCAACAAAGCGGCAACCTTGGCGGCCGAAGAAAACATGCTGCCCAACTCCGAGCTGGACCCGGGGCTCAAAGTCACGTTGGCCAAACTATCGGCGCGTCAAGTGCGCGTGTGGACCAAACGCGTCCGACAACTGGGCATGGGGGCCAAAGGAACGGGGGTGGGAGCTCCGGCGGCCGAGGAGGAGGATCTGGCCAAGGCGCCAATCTCCACCTTCATCAAACACATGATAAAAGGACGCACCCCGTGGACACCCGCGCCAGGTTCAAAACCGGCCAAAGTGACAGGAACCCCGAAAAACGTCAGCGTCAAGAAGCTCATGACCTCCTCGGGCATTCCGAGACCCATTCGTCCAAGGCAACTTCCCTTTGACACACCCGCGTCGGCACCCGGGCCCTCGACGTCCTCCCTCAACGGGACTCTGGAGAAACGAGCCAAACAGACGATAGGGAGCGTCGCGAAAAACAACCAAAAAGCGATCCGAGAAAAAGCCAAGACGGCTCTCGAAAAAAGAGTGAAAAGGGAGTTAGAGAAACTCAAGACGAGTTGGTTGGATTGGAACTGATGGGACGCGGTCAAACACCCAAACGAAGAAGGCAGTCTCCCCGCCGCCGACGACGAGCCATTCGCGGAGGAAGTTTTGACATTCAAAAATTGCTGGCCAAAACGGGGATCGAATTTCATTGGCCGGAGTATCAATACATGGGACCCGGGACGCATCTCGCCAAACGCCTGAAACGAGGGGATCCTGGAAAAAAATCGGTTGGATCGATTGACCAAGCAACATGACATCGATTACGGTCGTGCCAAGACGTTGCAAGACAAGTGGAAAGCGGATAAAAAATGATCCGAGGGATTGCCAACCTGCCGGGAAAACACACTCTGACGGAGAAAATCGTCAAAAAAATCATGCAAGTCAAGAAACGTTTAAAAATCAACCACTTGCAAAACAAACGTGTTTAAAGTCAATTTGCGTCTCCTTCGTCGTACATAAAATCAAAGTCTTGGCTCCATCGACGAATCCAGTCGAAGAGTTCGTCATCGATGAGAATTTCCTCGATGGGGGACGAAAACTCGCGTTCCAACTGAGACACAAAACGTGGAAGATTATTAGAAGGATCGACGGCACTTGTCCTCTTCATTTCCGACACGATGGCATCGATTGTCGGTTCTTCCCTCAATCGAGCCGTGACCCTGGCCTGTCCTTCTTGCCAGACCCTTTTCCGTCGCTCCATCCATGCCTCGACTCAGTGATCCTCATCCTCCTCATCATCCTCTTCCCGCAAATAGGTGGGGCGACAACGTCGAGGGGAAAGAAAGCGACGAGGAGAAGGAGAAATCAACCAAATCATTACTTAAATGGCTTTATCTGCACAATATCATAGTAGCTCTATCTGCTATTCAGCAACTCAACACAAGGTGATATTATTATGAAAATTCAATTAATCTTACCTCATCATGAACGTATATCTCCTCATACATTCTAAAAAATATATATCACAAAAGAAACATTAAAAGAAACAAAATGTTGCAATTATAAAAACATCAGCCTATAGCTGATTACATGAGGTAACAGTAATAGCGGAGCAATCGCGGGCCGATGGCCCGCTGCGAAGCCCCATACTCATAGAACCTATGCCGGTCATTTTTCATGGTCATGGCTAACGGAATGTTTTGCGGTCGCGTTGTGTGCCCGCCGCCGCCGTCCGCTGTCGTACGCGTTGGGCTAGCTCGCGGGCGCGTATGACGTGGCAAAACATGGGCGTATGACGCCACACAACATCCGGGATCTTTGTTTTTCGCGCGGCTACACAGCCGTCAGCTCGTTTCTATAGTTTGGATCATAATGAAATTCAGTTAAGACTGAGTGCTGAAAAAGAAACTGTGACAAAGACAGTCAGACGTTCGATCGGGGATAAGCCCTTCATCAGTGTTTATGTTCTCACGAGACAAACGCTCGTGCTCACGTACAATTTGTTGTGTGTACGCTATTCAAAAATATTCAAATAAAACGCGAATTCGAGCGCGCGCTTAGCGCGCATAAATGCGACAGAGAATGAAACTTGAAGCCAATGTAGCCTCATGGAAAATTAGAATTTAAAGTCAATGTTAATTCCATGAGGCGCCAAGGTCTTGTGTAGAAAGATTAGCCTCATTTCTTCTCTCTGTCATGTGGCAGTTGCTCTCATGACTTTCTTTATTACCGACACCGACATGTTGTTGATTGAGTGTCCCGGTTGGTTGAAATGTTCGCCAACGGGGAATCCTCCGTTGCAAAAGCATGTTGTTGATTGAGTGTCCCGGTTGGTTCAAGTAAATTCGCGTTTTGTTTGAATATTTTTGAATAGCGTACACACAACAAATTGTACGTGAGCACGAGCGTTTGTCTCGTAAAAATAACGCAAACACTGATGAAGGGGTTATCCCCGATCGAACGTCTGACTGTCTTTGTCACAGTTTCTTTTTCAGCACTCAGTCTTAACTGAATTTCAATATGATCATTAACCGTGAGTGCCACGCAGCAAAAAAACATTTTTTGTGCTATTCACCTTAGTTAAAGACCCAATATGGTCCATTATGCATTGCGTGCTGCGAGCATCGGCGGCCATTTTCTTGATGTTGAAAAATCCGGTTAAGAACGTAATTTAATATAAAACGTTTGAACAGAACAGAAGCACAGGACGATATAATTCCTTTCCACGCGATAGAATGTTTGCCGCGAGAAAAGCAAAACCCCGGAAAACAATAGAAGCCTCGCTCCCGTGCAAACTAAAACAATAACAGAGGTGCGTGAAGCATAATGGACAATACTGGGCCTTTAAGCTTGTTTAGAGAGCAACGCTGTTCGGCTCAGCCTATCTATGTATATTAAGCATAATTTATAACTTCACTGCAAAATACATGTTGCTCCTGCTACAGCAGATGGAACCAATATGTATGTTGTTTTGTAAGAATGCGAAACCAAAATTCAATATGGAAATGAAAAACGGCAAGCAATTATGAAGTCATGCAATCAATGCTAAATACTTAACATCCAATGATCACATTTTTTTGGGCGGGCTTACAATGCAATGCAATGCAATGCAATACAATACAAGGCACCGTGCCCGAGTACAAGGTCGAGACTTTGTACAGGTCTCTCAAACAATGCTGTATACCTTGTCGAAGATAGAGGATCACTCTAGTAAAGTGCGATCCTGTAGCTTGAAAAGGTTAATGTAGATTGAGTTGTAGTTATCAAGCTTCCAACTCCATGTCTTGCGCGCGCATAACCTTGTTAGTTTATCTACCAATCACAGACGCCATACATGTCACGTTATAGTTTTGAATAGCCAACGGTTTACGCAAGCCTACGTTACGTAGGGTCAATAAAGTACAATCAAGTCAAGACATGGAGTTGGAAGCTTGATAATTACAACTCATTCTATATATATATATATATATATATATATATATATATATCGTACATCCTGTGCCCAAGTTCAGGAGTTGCCATAAAGCCATTATGGTAACAACCGGGAGGGCACATTGTATACATAATTGTATATATATATATATATATATATATATATATATATATATATATATATATATATATATATGAAGTGTAGAACTGGATATTCGTAAAACAGTGCTCAATACATTAATGTAGAGCGAAGTATATGTTTATGGAGGAATGAAACAACTAAACTACGCTTTCATCCCGACTCCTTACCGTCGCTTCTTATATACAAAATAATTTACATAATAACAATAACAAATCTATGCGGCGCGAAGTTTAACTGTCAACAAGCTCAAGCAAAAGATGCAACCTCTGCCTAAAGGAAAAATTTCTAATCATTTGCCGACCGAAACTTTCTACACTTAACAAACGTAATGAACTCGTGTCTTCTTGCCGCCATAGAAACAAAGCCCTTCTACGCAACAGCTGAACTGTTAAACTTCGCGCCGCATAGATTTGTTATTGTTATTATGTAAATTATTTTGTATAAAAGAAGCGACGGTAAGGAATATTCTTATTGAATCCCCTGATGAGTGGGCAACCACGAAACAGGCTTGTCGGGATGAAAGCGTAGTTTATTTGTTTCTTTCCTCCATAAACATATATATATATATATATATATATATATATATATATATATATATATTATCTGTGGTTGTCGTCACTTGGACAAAGAGTGCTCGATACAAATAGTAGAGCAGGAATATATTTTCACACGATGTGATGTTACAAAACAGTAACTCGAGTTTCACGCTCGGTGGCGATCATCAGACTGAATAAAAAGGTCGTTAAAAGGCGTTAAAAAGCAGTTCATGAAAACAAGCTAACGACCTTTTTATTCAGTCTGATGATCGCCACCGAGCGTGAAACTCGAGTTACTGTTTTGTAACATTACATCGTGTGAATATATATATATATATATATATATATATATATATATATATATATGAATTTAAAGTTCTTATATATATATATATATATATATATATATATATATATATATATATATATATATATATATAAGAACTATATATATATACCAAATATTGAATATAAATTCTCATTGGCTATTAGAGTGCTCAATTGTTAGACTAGAGCAATAAATAAGTAGAAACGTAGAGCTGGATTATTTGGTCCAAGTCATTTAATTGCTTCTCAGAGTTTCATGCTCCTCACGAAGCAATCATCACCTTTGCGACACCACATTTAAATTAAGATATAGAAACCATGTATGCTCATTTAAGAACGAACGGTATAAACGCACAACCGAACTTAGCAGGCATATATGGAGCCTGAAAGAACGGAACATTAAGTATGATATCAAATGGTGGAAAGTAAAACAAGCTAGATCTTATTCGAATGTCACTAAGAAATGTAATTTGTGTTTATAGGAGAAATATTTCATAATATGTAAACTCGAAATGTCAACGCTTAACAACAGAAATGAACTCACATGGTGCTGTAGACATTCAAGAAAATTCCTGCTGAAAACCGTCATCACTTAATTAGCGATATGATCCTACTTGACGCGCCACGCGTCACGCGCCACGCGACACGCACCACAATTAGCATGCATTGTTCTATACAAATATTGCTCGATACAAATAGTAGAGCAGGAATATATTTTCACACGATGTGATGTTACAAAACAGTAACTCGAGTTTCACGCTCGGTGGCGATCATCAGACTGAATAAAAAGGTCGTTAAAAGGCGTTAAAAAGCAGTTCATGAAAACAAGCTAACGACCTTTTTATTCAGTCTGATGATCGCCACCGAGCGTGAAACGCGAGTTACTGTTTTGTAACATTACATCGTGTGAATATATATATATATATATATATATATATATATATATATATATATATTTAAATTTAAAGTTCTTATATATATATATAAGAACTATATATATATACCAAATATTGAATATAAATTCTCATTGGCTATTAGAGTGCTCAATTGTTAGACTAGAGCAATAAATAAGTAGAAACGTAGAGCTGGATTATTTGGTCCAAGTCATTTAATTGCTTCTCAGAGTTTCATGCTCCTCACGAAGCAATCATCACCTTTGCGACACCACATTTAAATTACGATATAGAAACCATGTATGCTCATTTAAGAACGAACGGTATAAACGCACAACCGAACTTAGCAAGCATATATGGAGCCTGAAAGAACGGAACATTAAGTATGATATCAAATGGTGGAAAGTAAAACAAGCTAGATCTTATTCGAATGTCACTAAGAAATGTAATTTGTGTTTATGGGAGAAATATTTCATAATATGTAAACTCGAAATGTCAACGCTTAACAACAGAAATGAACTCACATGGTGCTGTAGACATTCAAGAAAATTCCTGCTGAAAACCGCCATCACTTAATTAGCGATATGATCCTACTTGACGCGCCAAGCGTCACGCGCCACGCGACACGCACCACAATTAGCATGCATTGTTCTATTTTTTGAATATCTCTGATTGTAACTGTTATTTTTTGGCAGTTGCCTGATGATTGCTTCGTGAGGAGCATGAAACTCTGAGTAGCAATTAAATGACTTGGACCAAATAATCCAGCCCTACGTTTCTCAGAAAGCCGATGATAAACTTAAGTGAGGTGAAAGGTCGGAAGCCGGGAATTAAGATTGACAACCGGGCTATTTTTCAATTTTAGCAATTCTTAAAAACAGAATTACGTGACCGTCTGCACAGTTCATTTAGACAGTACAAAAGTTCACAAAAACAATAACTAGTACGACTACTTTCCGAATAAAATACATCTGTTGCTTATCAAAAATTGCCGAGAAACTGATTTGGAAATTTCAAAATTGCAAAAAATACACAAACATATTTGCATAAGGCCACGCGAGTGAAATTAGAACTGTGAAATGCAAGTCATGTTTTGTTTACACAAAATCGCTTTTCAACCTATGTATTGAATGAACAAACACATAAAAATGGACAACACAATCTTCTTTTGAAAAATGTAATTCAAATCTCCATAAGTTTCTGTTTAAAAGCAAAACGCGAACCATTTATAGCGCATCGAGGCCGAGCTGCCATCGATGAAAAAAATCATGAAACGACTGAATTTGAATACAATACAATACATAATTCTCCAAAACTAACAAGACACAAAGAAAAAGTCAATCATAGATTGATATCAACATAAATTCCCATCGAAAAATGTGATTTGTTTTACCTTTAAGAAATTCTTTACATCTCCGCTTCTTCAGTGAGAAATGCTTCCGCATTGATTTTAAAAAACGTATGAAGTTCCTCGAAGCAAGATTTCATTCCTGAAAGCTCTTTGTTTCACTATGGCGGCTTCTGAGTATCCCTTAATTAGTATCCCGGTCTTGAGTATCATACCACGAAAAACTGCAGGAAAATAACGACTTTAATTTGATGTTTTGCTGCGTTCTTCTCTGCTAAACACAGCAAAACATCAAAAGCGTTTTCCCAACTGACGCGACATCGGCTGTGCAGCCGCGCGAAAAACAAAGCCTCGCTTTGCTTTCAAAATTGCTAAGATCCCGCGCATGTTTTGCGACGTCATACGCGCCCGCGAATTGGCCCTGCCCAACGCTCGGACACACATGCGCAGACGCCGCCCGCGAAACATTCCGCTGGCCATGACCATGAAAAATGACGGGCATGGGTTCTTTCGGCCCGCGAGAGCTCCGCTACAATGCAATGCAATGCAATGCTTGAGGGACACCATGACAAATGGCTAGAAGGCTTGACCTGGAATTATTTATACGTACACACTGTTTGCTATATCTAGTAAGCAACTAGCAAACCAGGACAAGGCCTCAGTAGAGACGCCAAGCACGCGCAGCTTTGCAAGCAAGGTCTTGTGATGGATACTATCAAACGCCTTACTCAAGTCGAGCATCAGGACGCCCGTCACCTTTTTCTCGTCAACCGCTCTCAACAGATGGTTGGTGAAAAAATTCCGAGTGTTTCTGTGGAATGCAGCTGTCTGTTCCCGCTTTGATGAATGGATATCTTATTGTTAGATGTGAGGAAGCGAACAAATTGTTCGTGAACGATGCGCTCGAGAACCTTTCACAGGACCGGTAATAGCGGAGCCCGCGGGCCGAAGGCGCGGCGGAGCACCTACTCATAGAACTATGCCCGTCATTTTTCATGGTCATGGCTAGCGGAATGTTTCGCGGGCGCGTGTGTGCCCGCCCGCCCGCCCGTGTTGGAACAACATCCGGGATCTTGAAAGCAAGGCTTTGTTTTTCGCGCGGCCACACAGCTGTGAGCTCGGTAAACACTTTAGTTGTTTTGTTGTGTTTAGCGGAGAATTAAAGTCGTTATTTCTCTGGAGTTTTTCGCGGTTTGCTACTCAAGACAGGGATACTAATTAAGTGATACTCAGAAGCCGCTTTAGTGGAAAAAGAAGAGCTTTCAGGGATAAAATCTTGCTTCGAGGAACTATATACGTTTTTAGCAATGCGAAGAGATGGGTTCGTTTCACGGATTTCAGCACCAAAGCGGAGGTTTAAAGAATTTCCAAGTACAGTAGTCGCCGGAGGGACTTAAAGGTAAAACAAATTACATTTTTCGATGGGAATTTATCTTGACATCAATCTGTGATTGACATTTTGTTTGTGTTCTAGTTAATTTTGGAGAATTTTTTATAAACGTGTAGCTTAAATTCAGTTGTATTTTAATTTCTTGAATTTCATCGAAGACACGGCTCGGCCTCGATGCGTTTTGCTTCTAAACACAAACTAAATGAGATTTTTCGAAAGAAGATTGTGTTGTCCATTTTTATGTGTTTGTTCATTCATTACATAGGTTGAAAAGCGATTTTATGTAAACAAAACAAGACTTAGATTTTATACTCGCGTCGCCTTATGCAAATATGTTTGTGTATTTTGGCAAATCAGTTTCTCGGGCATTTTTTGACAAGCAACAACTCTATTTTATTCGGAAAATAGTCGTAATAGTTATTCTAGACGGAGAAAAAGTTGTTTTTGTGAACTTTTGTACGGTCTAAATGTACTGTGCAGACGGTCGGGTAATACTGCTTTTCAGAATTGCTAAAATTGAAAAATAGCCCGGTCGTCAATCTTAATTATTGTGCTTCCGACCCTTCACCTAAGTTAAGTTTCATCTTAGTTAAGCTTGTTCAGAGGGTCTTCAGAGAGCGCCGCTGTTAGGCTAAGGCTGTAACTATATATATTAGAAAGATTGGCGGTTGTTACTAGACTCTTCATGATCGCCCTTCTTAGGGTGAGCCACCACCTCAGCTATTACAAATGTGTAAATATGACAGTTCATTTCATGAAACTGGATCCAAGGTGTGAAATCTTCAATTAAATAAAATCTATAAATTTCATTTTACAGGTAATGGTTTCAAAATAATTAAACGTACTGTTGCAATATAGGATGCAAGTTATATTGTGGCTACTTACGGTTCTTCTTCATTCTCTGCTTCTTTTATAGATTCGTATTGATGTAGGGTGAACTAAATGGAAAGCAAAATCATTTATAAACTAATTAACTGGTATCCAGTAACATATGATATGTGTTCTTGGAATTGTGACCCACACTTAAGAATTAATACGAAATATAACTGTAAAAAAAATTCTTTTAGTGAGAAATAAACGGAATGCACAGACAGAATAGCATCATTCACCAGTGTCAGTCACTTTTGCACGTACGTTGAAGAGTTTAATTAGTAAAACAACGATTTTGCATGTGTATTAAAGAGTTTAATTAGCATTAAAAACAACAATTTTGCACATACATTTAAATAGTTTGATTAGCAAAAGCACATTTTGTCCACAGACTCAAAAGTTTAAACAGTAAGTAATTGACTTTATAAGCAATTGACTCTGGGAATGGAATGGTTAAGCTAGAGGCCAGGGAAATAAGGCATAAAAACTGCCATGCAGAGAGAGTTTTAATAAACTATTAGTGCATGAGGCACCTGACTTTTCTGAAAACATTTAAGGAAAAATCAGACATTACGCCACTACTAACGTTTCTTGTCTCATTACTCGTGGCGGAGCACACGAGTTGTAAATCCGGCTTTGACTTTTCTTCTTTTTTTTCGTGTCACATTAGCTCATGCAAATTTATGCACGCATATTGTAGTCTATTTCGACGACTATATAGCTTTCAGCCATGAAATACATACCGTAAAATTTCTCCGTGTGCTGACTTGAGAAGCAAGATAAAGCACTATGGCTAACAATTGCACGCTTTCAAGACAATTCAAGGCGTTCATGGATGGATACGACCGTTTGATATTGTGTTTGCCTCTTATTCCTGTGGGATTTTTGCTCTGGCAAGTTCTGTGTTTTGTATATTAAACTTGCTTAGCGATCGAGCTCTGGATCGAGCTTAAGTGTCAGCTACTGAAGACCTCACTGAATCTGGTGAATGTAGTGTAGTCTTACTTTTAAATCCGTGTATACGTGAAAGCGTAATGAACGGGTTATCGGTAACGGTGGCTAAATAAAACTGATTCACTCACTCACTCGCTCCTTCCATCAGCTGTAAACTTGGTGAGTAAATGCTTTCTTACGAATACGTTTCGTAACAGGAATTCAACGTGAATCCAGCGATAACAATAATTAATTTGATGTAAACGAATATAGACAACAATAAGCTTATAGATGTTTCGCATTTGGAGTTTTTAATGCAACATTAAAATCGATCCAAAAGGATTTTGCAACCGAAACACGCGTTCTGATGCGTATCTACCTTAAAATAATAAAATTTAGCTCTTTTCGAGCATGTGTTCTTCGACAACGCAGTTGATTGATTTTGTGCCTTAGTCCCGGACGGCCCGAGTTCGAGTCTCCATGAAGTCCTTTTTTTTTTTTTGCCTTTTTTTTCTTTTTTCGAACTGGACATTACGAAAGTGATGTATTTTTTTTTTCGTTCGTCAAAAATCCTTACGTTTAATTAAAAAATATATATATATCGAACCGTGTCAGTGTGAAAACGTAAGCTTACGGCAATATTGCATTACGCATTACGCGTTACGCGTTAGCATTTCTTCTTCTCGGGTTGGCTCTTAGGAGCCTTTGATTAGACATAATTTCAATCTTATGTTTCTCCGTAAAAGCACTCAAAACACTCGGGAATCAATGCTGCAATGAGTTAAAGGAGCTACGAGTTCAAGCTGTTACAGCTTCTTGTTTTATTTAAAATGCTATGATTGATGTACTGTTAGAATACAGCACAAATATTGTAATGTAATAAGCAAAATTACATTTATTTAATATTTTACTTACATCATGTTGAACTTTTTCTGGCACTATTGCCTTAACAGCCAAAGCATCTAAAATAATATAACAACATCACTGAATAATATTCTTCAAGTGCCTATGAGATGAAATTTTCGACCCGTTTTTTATACTAAAAAATTGAAGTCCATGTTCCACTGATTCATAGTTTTCCAATTTAAGTTATGGTCAAGGGCGTAATCTATTTTTTTCTTACCTCAAAGTTGGCCTATTTCAGCCTAAAAAATGGGACAACCAGCGCGCGGCCAGAATATGCAAATTAGGACTTGTGACGTCAACAGCTGTGGAGACCTTCCTAATCAACATAGTAGTCAAAATTCATCGTCGGAGGATATTTTCAACTGAGCAAAACTGCTAAAAATACAGCTAAAAAAAGTGGTTTGTTTACGAGAAATACTGAAGCGTCTGAAAGCGATGCCGCATTTTTGCACAACCCATGACGTCACCATGTTACTTGCTTCCGCTTCTGTTTTTCTACCGTTAGGATCATTTTGCCGTTTCTAATGTTTCACTTCAAGTATTAATACTGATCCAGGTCTGGAAACCCAGATCCGGCCATTCTCAACGGTTTCTTGCAGTGATCGTGCTTTCTATGTTTCCTTTTATGCGAGTTCCAGGACCCAGGACACGAAAAGTTCATTTTGGACCAACTTTGGACGTCCAAAAAATAACTTTTTGTTGCTTGACCATTAGTTTAATTTGAAAATTATGAATCAGAGGAACATAGACTTCAATTTTTTAGTATAAAAAACGGTCGAAAATTTCATTTCATAGGCACTTTAATTGATGCTATCAATTAAACATTTCGATGAAACATAAATTGAAATGGTACATTTTTCTCGTTTGTGGCTAACATATAAGCCGTGGCCTATTGAAGCCTTCATAAACTTTGAGGCTCGTTTTCTTCAAGCCGCAGCTCCTGTAAGACAGGAGATTGCTCGTATAAATGAGTTTGCGATTTGTTCGTGGCTTATCCAGGTCGGAAACGCGAACAGTGCAAGGGAAAATTTTGTTTTTAGCTTGCATTGCGTGACAGCTTGCGCGACGACACGTTTCGTAATCCTGAGAGCTGCGAGAAAAAGACTGAAAAGAAAATTAAGAAGAGTCAACTCAAGATGGATTCATCAAGCGCTCCAAAGGTAAAAGTTCGTACATGGAATTACGCCGAAGAACGATAATTTCTGCAGGAAGAACTAGACAACTGCATGACTGTTGCCGGGGTAAAGTTGTTACAGTTCCGGAAGGTGTTTTTGAAGTCCAGCTCAGGGACAAATATAACTGTTAATGTTCACGCCGAATGTAATATTATTTCTGACATTTAACAACACAGTATAATGTATAAGACGCGAAACCATTTATAAGAGACCTTCCGGCATCTTGCGTACGCCTCGCCCGTATAGCGATATTTCTTTGTTTACAAACATGACGTCAAATTTGTTTTGTTATTCAAATTTACCAACTATTAAACAAAATAACTATTTGTTTCAACAGCTAGTAGTTCTCTGGTTAGCACATTAATAACAAAAGGTGACGTGACGAGAAATATCGCTATAAATGATTCAGCTCACAGCTTAAGCAAGCCGCGGCTTATTTTCTTCGTGTAAAGGGCCCTGTTGTCTCTTCAATGTTACGAAGCTATTCTGGGTGCACTTATGTCCAGAAATGCAGAAAAGTATTGTTTACTTTATATTTGACAGAGTTGTTTGTCATTTTTTATTGCGTTCGACGATAAGAGAACGCTTTCTAATCTCGTCGGGTATTGGTCTGGATGCTGTGCGATTTCAGGGTTGGGCGCCATCTTGGATTATACAATGAACTGAATACTACGCGCTCTGTGATTGGTCGTTGCCTATGATCTTTCAGAGTACAGACGCACGGCTGACGTCATAGAAAAATTGTTTGCTTTGTTTCGTCCAACATGGCGCACAATTTTGAAAATGTTTGCGATATTATTCTGGATTGAGCAAGTGAAAACATCAAAAAATGTTTAGCAGGAGCTGTTTACGAGCAAGAAAAGGAAGAAACCAAGACGAAAAGTGTTCTTGGCGACTTGGAAAATACCTAAAGTAGAACAAATCTTCCAACAGTCGAGCGCTACAAGGCAAGTTCGTAATTTTACTCTTTTTACTCTTCTGTTCATTGTATAAAACAAATAGATTCCATTATGCGGTGTGTCTGTTCGGTTGTAGATCACAGAAGACATCACATTAGTGACACACTCGCCTGCCGCTTGTATTCTACTTTTTTGTTCTTACCACATTTTGACGTCATCTGTGATCTATAACTGAACAGACACACGGTCAAATGGAATCTATTTGTTAACCGGCTGACCACTCGCGTCGATTTTGTACCCAGTAGCTCAGAAAGAGGCAGAGGGGGAGGGCGCGGGGGATTGTGGGAAGGGTATCGTTCCCAGGGGCTTCTCGGTTTTCAAAATACGGGGTTGAGAGGAGAAACCCCTGGGTCATAGCGATCTAAAATGACCGCCGATTGGTTTATTGATCCGGATTCTTACATATTCTGATTGGTTTAGTTTTTCTATTAAAAGATGGTGGATCCCGGTAGGTTCTTCGAGAAACCAAAACAATGCTATATCGAAGGTCTCCGAGACGTGAAAGTTGAACAGTTTTCCCGAGTAACTGTTAATAAAGCTGCAGCTGTTCCTGACTATAATACAATATTCGTAAGATTTAGAGATAATTAGTCGTGCGCTTGGCTCATTTATAAAATGGACTCCAAAAAGTAAAAAAGTTCACTTTTTTAAGTGGTTTATAACCTGAGGCGAAGTGTTAGTGACGAAAACTAATAATTAATGGGAACAGTTTCTCAGCTAACAACTTACCAGAGTACCTTTTACCAAATAAAAACGAAGATGCTCAGCGATCAGCCAATTTTTTTTAAGAAAACTCTAGTTATGAAGTAAGTTTATCTGTTTAAGTTTATACGAAGCTGCTATGCTAACGAAATGACTCAAATATCAAACTAGATTATGCCTCAAATGTGATTATTTGTTTTCTATTTCCGTGGTATCGTTACGACAGGTAGATTAAAAAAAATTAGCATACCAGTATCCACAACTATGTTTAAGCAAATTAGATATTATGCAGAAATTTACCTACGCTGACAAATGCCGTAACTCGCTATTGTCAATGGCAATCATTTCCAGCAAGCGTTATAAGTCCGAAGTCCCAAGGGTCTTTTAATAAGGTTCAAACCTTAAGACCTTTTATAGAATGTAATTATTTATTGTTTATGTTAGTATTTATATTATTATATTATTATACGACAATGTGTGTTTTTCGTAGGTCATTTATTGTTCGACTGTCTACCAAAGCTAAATGTTGCGATCATTTCTGTTGCTTTGCAAATATTACGGTCTGTATCTCGCATGAGGAATTGATTTCATATTATTCATTCTTGGCACCTGTGCTGACTGCTCGCCGTATATATACAAACACCTAGAATAAATACAACTAATGCTCTGAATTTAAAATGCCTGTCGTTAAACGTCAGAGGTCTGAACAAATCTCTTAAACGCCGTTTGGTTTTTCGATGGTTGCACAAACAGAAACAAGACTTTGTTTTTCTGCAAGAATGTTATAGCACTAATTCGTGTACATCCACATGGGAAAGTGAATGGGGTGGGAAGGTTTTCTTTAGTCACGGTACAAATCACAGTAAAGGTGTCATGATACTAATTAACCCTTCTTTGGATTTCAAAGTAGAAAAGTTTACTGCTGATACAAAGGGAAGGTTCATTATTTTAGAAATGTCAATTCACGGAATCTCTTTTGTTCTTGTTAATATTTACGCGCCAAATGACGCTAATCAACAAGTAAACTTTTTTTCGAAACTTAACAATCTTTTACAAGATGTTACACAAGAAAATTTGATAATTGGTGGCGATTTCAATTGTGCACTCTCGCCTAAAGATAAAGCAGGTGGAAATCCTGTCACAAAAAAAGCGTCGGTCATTAACGAAATTAAAAAATTTTGAAATTCCTACAATCTTTGTGACATTTGGCGAACTTCAAACCCAGACTTATCTCGTTTCACTTGGAGAAACAAATCCTTAAAAATACAAAGCCGTTTAGATTACTTTTTAATTTCAAAAGAATTTCGCACCCTTGCAAATATAAAATGTGAAATTATTCTAGCACCCGAAAGTGATCATTCAGCCGTTTCAATTCATTTACAATCCGATGTCTCAGCTCAAAAGAAAGGTCCAGGCTTTTGGAAGTTTAATATCTCACTTCTTGAAGATGAAAAATATATTGCAGCTTTACGAGAAAATCTTCCTGATTTTAAATTAAAATACAATAATATCACAAACTTAGGGTTGAGGTGGGATCTTATAAAAATGGAGATTAGAGGTTTTACAGTTAAATACTCTAAAAGAAAGGCAAAAATATTTAGGGACAAGGAAAAAGACATACAAGTAAAAATAAACAAGTTACAAGCAGAAGCAGAGAAGCATCCACACAATAAAAACTTTATACTTGAACTCGAAATTGAAAAATCACGTCTTAAAAAATTAATGACATATAGAACGAAAGGTGCGATTTTAAGAAGTAAAGTAAGATGGCACGAACAAGGTGAACGCAATACAAAATACTTTTACGGCCTAGAAAAACGAAATCACGCCAAGAAGACAGTGACAAGATTAAAATTAGCTGAAAACGTTTACACTGATGATCAATTCAAAATTCTAGAAGAAGAAAAACGTTTTTATGAAGCTCTTTACAAATCAAAGGTCACAATCACCGAATCTGAACTCAAAGAATCAACTTTCTTCAACTCAGAAAACATAACCACTTTAAATGAGGAAGAAATGAATTCTTGTGAAGGTCAAATAACCGTAGAAGAATGCTTTAACGCACAAAAAGACTTAAAAAAACATAAAACACCTGGTACCGATGGTTTTCCTGTTGAATTCTATCGCTTTTTTTGGCCTGAAATCAGTAAAGAAATGACAGATAGTTTCAACTTTGCCTTTCAATCAGGGACTTTATCTATTAGCCAGAGGAGAGGTATCATCTCGCTTATTCCAAAAAAGTCTAAAGACACAACAATTTTAGAAAATCTAAGGCCTATATCACTCCTTAATGTCGATTACAAAATCCTTACTAAAGCCATAGCAAAAAGACTTGAAAAAGTGCTCCCTAGCATTATAAATCCTGACCAAACTGGTTATGTGAAAGGCCGTTACATTGGTGAAAACATTCGGCTTATTCAAGACATAATACAACACACCAACCAGACAAACAAAAAAGGCATTGCAATATTTCTTGATTTTAAAAAAGCTTTTGATTCAATTGAATGGACATACCTTAACGCCGCTCTCAAATCTTTTAATTTTGGACCTGATATCATAAACTGGTTTAACATATTTTACAATAACGTTTCTAGTTGTGTTTTAAACAATGGGCATGCTTCAAATTTCTTCTCTTTGCAACGAGGTGTTCGACAAGGTTGCCCTTTATCGGGTCTCTTATTTGTCCTGGGGATTGAACTTCTAGCGAGAGCCTTAAAAAGCAATAGATCTATAAAAGGCATCCAAGTAGATAATCAAGAAATAGAAGTATCACAATACGCTGATGACACTACTGTCTTTGTCCGCGACCAAGAATCCGTCTCCGAACTACTTAAATTTCTAAATGATTTCAACTCTCTCTCTGGGTTGGAAATAAATACTGCTAAAACTGAAGCAATGTGGCTAGGACAATGGAAAAACAATCAAGACACCCGTTTTGGTTTCAAATGGCCAAAAGAACCGATACTATCTCTTGGAATATTTTTCTCACAAAATCAAACAGATGCGGAAGAACTCAACTTTGGAACCAAAATTCGAGATTTAGAGAAAATTTTAAATACCTGGAAAAAAAGAAAACTTACTTTGTACGGAAAAATCAATATCGTAAAAACATTAGGGCTCTCTAAACTGACTTTTAACGCTTCCGTTTTAAATGTGCCCAAACATTATATAAAACAAATAAATAAAATTATTTTCAGTTTCATTTGGGACGACAAACCCGCAAAAATTAAAAAAAGTACTGTTATCGCAGAAAAAAAAGAAGGTGGTCTCAAAATGTGCGATTTTGAAATTATGGAAAAAGCGTTGAAAATTGCTTGGATTAGTAGAATTCAAAGTCAATCGTCTGCTTCTTGGAAAATTATTCCTAACCATTGTGTAAATCATCTTGGTAATTTCTCTTTCCTGACAAAATGTAACTATAAAACCGAATTACTTAAGCTAGAGAGCCTCCCTATTTTTTATCGCATGATTCTCGATTATTGGCGCGACTTCAAAAACTTACCTGATTGTATTACTACCAATATCAAAAATGAAATTATATGGAACAACTGTAATATTCTAATTGATAAGAAGCAAGTTTTTTATAGAAAATGGTTCTCAAAAAATGTTATTCATGTGCAAGATTTACTAAATGAACAAGGCAACTTCTGTAACTTTTTAGAATTTAAAACAAAGTTTAATTTAGATGTACCCTTTACGAAGTTTTATGGTCTTATCAATGCCATTATCAAAGTCAATCGTCTGCTTCTTGGAAAATTATTCCTAACCATTGTGTAAATCATCTTGGTAATTTCTCTTTCCTGACAAAATGTAACTATAAAACCGAATTACTTAAGCTAGAGAGCCTCCCTATTTTTTATCGCATGATTCTCGATTATTGGCGCGACTTCAAAAACTTACCTGATTGTATTACTACCAATATCAAAAATGAAATTATATGGAACAACTGTAATATTCTAATTGATAAGAAGCAAGTTTTTTATAGAAAATGGTTCTCAAAAAATGTTATTCATGTGCAAGATTTACTAAATGAACAAGGCAACTTCTGTAACTTTTTAGAATTTAAAACAAAGTTTAATTTAGATGTACCCTTTACGAAGTTTTATGGTCTTATCAATGCCATTCCTCGCGCGTGGAAAAATGCTTTAAAACCACATGGTCAAAACAACCTCAACGATACTTCTACCACACCCCTAATCACAAGTTTCATTTATTCAGCAATCTTAAAAAACACTTTCGTACCACCAACTTCTCAAACTAAAATTTTACGATACGGCTTTTTAGAAAAAAATGTTCATAAAGTTTACCAAATGCCTTTTACAGTTACAAAAGAAATTAAACTTATAATGTTTCAATACAAAATTATACATAACATACTTCCTACTCAAATGAGCCTTTACCGTGACGGTATCTCTGAAAGTGATTTGTGTCCGTTATGTGGATGTGAGAAGCAAACTTTAAACCATATGTTAATCCAATGCAGTAAATCACTCTCCTTCTGGAATACGTTTCAGGAGTGGTGGTTTGAAAAAGCACGTGAAAGACTTTCTTTAAAACATGGTAGCATATTATACGGCTACTTTGACAATACAAAATACTGGCAGGCTTTAAATTACTCAATTCTAATAGCAAAATACTATATATTCTGCACGTCAAACAGGTGCCAAGGTGAACTATACTTCCGTAACTTCCTGCTGCGAATACAAGAAAAAATGGAAATAATTAAAGAAACTGCAATTGCAAAGAAATGCTTGCCTGCTTTTCGCCGAAAGTGGACAGTTCTTCTGTAATTAATATTAGTAAATTTGTAAATGTAATCGTATGTCTGTGTAGTTTTGTGTAGTATCATATTGTAATGTAGTGATGTAAATAATGTATTGTTTCAAATAAAGTTGTTTCCGGAAAAAAAAAAAAAAAAAAAAAAAAAAAGAAGTGTTAGTGACGTCATATCAGTTGATATAGCAACTTCAAGCTCATGGATGATTGGATTTATTTATAACATGAGAAAAAAGAAAATGACGAAACGAAACATATCAAGTAAAAGGAACTTGCATAATTGCCGGGTTTGGCGAGAGTTCCATTCGATAACGATTTCGTTTTCTTTCTTTTCGAGCAACAGATAAATGGAAGTAATATAAAAGTTGAAGTTGACCTTTCACGCACGAGTGATTGCGAAAGACTGATTAAAAGTTTCAAATGACGTACAGTGTAGTAACGTTCGTGACGGATCACCTAGTGTGACCGGAAAAGTGACTGTACATGTAAAACAAATCATAATAATATATTTAATTAATTCTCGTACCTTAGGGGCACTTACAAGACTCTTTTAAGACTCTTCTTAAAGCACGACTTCACTGTACTCGAAGAGCTGTTGTTCTTGTTCGGCGATTGTCAGGCTTTGCGTTTACGGGTGGCGAATGGTAAATTCGAGATTCGAGATATTTTTTTTTCTGCGAGCCCTACACTTTTAATTTTTCAAAATGAGAGGCGGAGAGAAAGGCTATGGAAAAGCTAATTACCAAACAAATCGAGACACCGAGAAGTGGAGAACCTCTCAAATAACCGAAACTGCGACACCCATAAGAGACCGGTCATGAATTATGGGACCGGGGGTCGGTGGGTGAGAAAAGGGGGAAGCCCCGAAATATTTTTCTGTGAAAATGAGGGTGGTCTTAAACCTGAAAATGTGTTGTGGGGCGGCTTGAAAATGATTTCATTGTTAATAATATACATGAAAAAATTACTCAATGCTGAGCAGTGCAGTTCAAGTGTAACACCAGTGCAAAAAGTGTAACACCGGTGCAAAAAGTGTAACACCAATGCAAATTACAAATAAAAAAATGATGCAAAAAATTTTGCAAAAAAAATAGATATATAATTATTAATAAGTAATCATACGGTTTTCTCGTTCCATTTGGGATTAATTTGCACTGGTGAGTTTTCCGAAAAGCTCAAATTGTACTCGCCGAAGCGGGTCGTGCAATTTGAGCTTTTTGAAAAACTCACTCGTGCAAATTAATCCCAAGTTGAACTCGAAACCGTATGATTTCCTATACTTACATGCATTCTACACATAACGCGTATTTTATTCAAAACTTACGTAATACACGGTCACCAGTCTACTGGAAAAAACTAACGAATACTTAATCCCTGAACGGTGCAACAAACCCGGCAGGAAGAGTACAGGGGACATGCAAATCAGGGAGGAAAATGAAAACGCTACACCGAACAAGAACTGAAGTGTGAGCTCACGTGAGAATAACACGTGAGCGAGTCCCAGTCTCTCCTCTGTGACCGTGCAAACTACAGTTTATTCAAAACTTACGTAATACACGGTCACCAGTCTACTGGAAAAAAAAACTAACGAATGCCTAACAATGCCAAGAAAAAATGTAAACACGGTTAACAGGAAAGAATATCCTGAAAATGAAAACAGTCCATAGGGATCATCCCTAGTGTTCCAGGTGTAATAACGACGACATGTTGGCTGCTTCATAAACATGGTGGTTACGAAATACACTTTCTGTTTTCCATCGCCCGGATTTCATAACAGCTTGTGGAGTAAGGCCGGCACGTATGGCGTGGGTTGCTCCAGTTGGCCTACAACACTTTGCCGTATACTTTTTGATGCCAAGGCCTGCGCGTGAAATACACACCATCCCGTGACGAGTCATTTTTGGTGCCTAAGAAAGTGACCATCATCCTATCGGGGTGAAAGGTAACATGCGTACGACGGAGAAAACGCTGCTCATGAGAGCCATCCTGCTTAAGATAGGTGGACTGAGGGGCCAGGTTAGAGGGACGATACATGGCTGTTAGAGCCAGCAAGGAAACCGTCTTCATTCTGAGCTGCACTAGTGATAACTGGTCATTGCTTCTCCAACTGAGAAAGAGCTGCTTGAAGGACTCTACGGGCATAACATTTGAACGCTCCATTGCATCGTTAGTGCAAAGTTTGATTACGGCAGTAAGCAGACGGGTCATATCCTGGGAATTCACTGGCATGGTCTGGCCTCGAGCTTCATAAAATGTGGAAAGTGCGGCATGTACAATTTTGAGGGACGCTTTTGGTCGTTTTGCTCCCTTTGCAAGGGATACAATGAAGTCAACCAGGACGTGTTCACTCGTAGGGGGAAACTCCTGGCCACGAGACTGACAGAAGTGTAACAGCTGCCGGAGTGACTGGTTGTATGTTCGTAGTGTGGAAGGCGCTAGAGCTGATCGCATCAGGGCGGCTGCCTCACTTGACCAGCCTTTGGACTTCAGACGTGTTTGCCACTCACTCTCCAAGCAAACAGCTGCCACTTCGGGTCGCGCAGAGGGTCTGGGGTGTTGTCCAACGACTGGACTACCTTGGGGTGATTCCATACTAGTATCGGATGATCTACTGACATCGCTACCAGCCGACGACACCATTCTCTTCCTGACCAGTAGGGAGCAATCAAGGTTGCGTCCGCTTTGTACCACTGAAGGATATCTAGAATCGCTGGGATGATGCGGAACGGAGGATTCACAAAGTTGTTTTCGGAAGTCCAGTCGAGTTGGGCCAGGCAATCGATCCCCACAGCTCCGGGATCGTAAAAGCGACTGTTGTACCGCGGAAGTTGATGATTTGCCCATGTTGCACAACGATCTATGGTGTGGGGGCCCCACACCCAATCGAGCAAGCGGAACACTGTGCTGCTTAGGTGCCACTCTAGGTGACCGTTCATACGTTACAACAGGTCGGCTTTCTTGTTTTCTACTCCGGGAAGATGGGAAGCTACAATGGTTATCCCTAGCTTGTGGGAATAAGCCCACAAGGACCTTGTCAGGTTGGTGAGCTCTAGATTTGGACCACCCTGGTGATTGATATTTGCCGCTGTTGACACATTGTCTGTCATAACTTGGACAACATGCCCTGATGACTGTAATAAAGCGCGAAAACTGTGGAGAACGAGAAGGACGGCTAACAACTCCCGATATATAGTTGATTGATTGACGTGCTGTTACACGATTCCAAAGGCCAAAGGCACTGTTGCCATTGAGGCTGGCTCCCCAGCTGCTGTCCGAGGCGTCGGTGAATAACTGTAAGGTGATTGGCTGGGAGCGCAGGTTGCGGCAGTTCCAAAATTCGACATTTTTATACCACCACTCGAGGTCGCGCAGACAGTCGTCGGGCAATATCATAGACTGTTCCCAATGACTTTTTCAGCGCAAGAGGCGATAAAGAGACGGCAGGCACAGCCTGGCAGGCATTATTACTTTTGCCATGGCAATACACTGACCGTCTATACGAGCAATAACCCGTGCAGAGGCAATTCGTTTGCAAAGGACTCGTTGAACGACTTTCTTCAATCGTCGAAGCTTTTCTGGCATTACCCTTATGCAGATTCCCTCCCTGGGGGACTGGACTTTGTGTCCCAGGAAAGTAATCTGTTGTGTTAGAACGGATTTGCTCGTGTTTATCTTCCACCCCGACGATTCTAGGATCCCCACTGCCTGGTGAGTAACCCCTGCTATGAAGCTGCGCAGGTCTGAGAGAAGAGAATCGTCGACAAAGTGCAGCATCCGTAATCGGGGAATACGGACTGCCAGGTATCTCACGCTCGCCTTAACCAACTTGGCGAAATAGTACGGGCTGCAAGCCAGACCAAATGGGAGGGCGCGCCACTGATAATAATTCCCCTTCCATTTGAAGCCCAGGTACCTCTGACTTGATTTTGCTACTCGATTTTGCTTCTGGCTTTAGATTTTTAACAAGATTTGCTAATGAAGTTTGCATGAATTTAAAGGAGTCTAAAAAACGAATTTCAAAATTTAATGATACTATTTCATTTGTCTTTTTAGATGTGTATTCATCAACTTTTATTTTCTTAGAAAATGAAATATATCTTTCTTCTGTTGTCGGAATGCAAGATAATTCACCTTTAATCTTTGATAATTGTTTAATAAATAAATTGCATCATAACCTTGAAGATTATGAAATATTACGGGAAGTATTAAAGGTTTTCTACAATTAAGATTACAACTATTATGAGCAGCACCTCTATATTCACCAGAGAAATGACAATGATCTCTAACCTTGTGGTCATCTTTGTTAAATGGTTGTTCACAAATATGGCAAACAAATGAATTAATAAAATCGTGACTATTTTCATTTACAAAAATTATCTTTTTAGGATATTTATAGACTTTCATAAATCGATTTAGTAATTGATTCTAACTTTGTGCAAAAGATTTTTTGCTATATCTTCATCTTCTGTTTTCTTTGTATAAATTGTACAGTTATTCATTGTTTTTGTGAAACATTCAAAATCAGCACAAGCCACAAAAGGTAAAGGTAATTTTTTACTATAATTTTTAAAGAAAAGAAATTTGTTTTTAGGAGGCATTTTTACTGCAACTGTTTCATTAAGACAACAATAAGTACTATGTTTATCAAATAATTCCTCTTTTGTAAAATGAGATAAACATCTTTTACAATAACATTTTTTTCTTGTATCTTTACTAACTTGAGAACTTACTAATCTACTAAAAATTTTTGATAAGTGAATAATGTGATTTTCCATTTTTCAATAAAGAAATAAATCTATTGAATTATTACAATCTTTTTCATTTAGTCTAAATGGATAAATTTTATTATATTCATTAATAGAAAATACATTAATACCTAAAAGTTGAGGATTATTTTTCTCAAACTTTTTATATCTTTAACTTTTACTGGAAAATCTATATCTTTAAAATTTAGATCATTTTCAATTATTTGAAAGACCATTCGACACTCACCCTGGGCCCTGTTACGTGACAATTTGTCGAATTTTGGAATAACTTGAATGGAGAACGCTGGGCGTAATGTAATTTAATAGAGTCTAGAATACTGGCTGGACCTCGGTGTACAAACATGTCTTGTTTTCTACTTATTTCTACCCATTGTCCCATTGTTTTTTTGCCCTTGTTTTAGAAAGTGTTTTCTTTGTTTTTCATTTCATGTCTGGTTTCATAAATAAATAAAGCAGAGCCGACCGCCAATTGTTTGCTATTGAAATACTTATTCACTTGTGACAGCTTGACTGAAGTTAAGCTTAATTTAGCTTTTAAAACATGTCAATAAAAAAACAAAACAGGTATGCATTCCTCAAAATGGCAAGATTTCAGTATATTAGACACGATTAACTTGTACTTTGATTATTTATGAGAGAACTATGCATGCTCGGAGGGGAACTCAGTAGGCTTAGGAAGCTCATACTTTTATCCATCTTTGGAACGCGGTGACGGTACATATGGAAATTATCTTGGCAAAACATCACTGTGGGAGCATTTTTTTTTTCAACAACAAGTAGCTTTATTTGCATGACTAGAAATCCTTACAGTATTGCAAAGTATTACAACATAACAAAATAAAATTACAATAGTTTAATAAAGAAAGGGAAAGTACAATTAAGATACATCAGTCTGGATTGATAATTTGATTATTGCGGAAATCTAAGCATGAAAGAATGAATTTCAATAATTGAGTATTTACAAAATAATTACGAGAGTTCATTAATTCATTGGTTACTTCTGAAGGAGATAACTGTTTTATATTTGGTAGGTGATACCCTATTTTCCTATAAAATCCGTCCCTAAGAATTGAGTATTTAGGACAATGAAAAAGGAAGTGAATTTCATCTTCAATTTCATTACCTTCACAAGTAGGGCACAATCTATCATCTCTTGTGATTCGTTCATATCTACCAATTTCAATCATTAATTTATGATTCCTTATACGAAATTTTACTAATTGTTTTCTGTCATTTGATTTCCTTGTAAGGTCTAAGTAATGAGAAGGCATATATTCGTTCTTAAAGATATTATAGAATTCGAGTTTCTTAGAGTGTTGAATGGTATGTCGCCAATATAGGATATATTTTTGTTGAATTAAGTTTACATAATGTTTGATTTTAGTGTCAGTTAAGAAAATAGGGTCAAAATCAGGCAAATTATAGAATTCGGATATCCTTATATCCTTTTACCAGAAGAGTAAAGATCTGCTGACATTAAAAAGATCTGTTTAACAATAGAGTTATTGTCCTTACTTTGAAGGTATAAGGTATAATTAATTATTTTCTGATTAATGGCTATAATAAGAGAAAACCTTCCAAGTTCAGCTCTACACGCCACATTTGATTTGATTTGGGAGCATGAAAACGTTATAATACCGGTACACTTGTCCCATGAAGAGCACTGGCTTCTTCTCATTATCTGTCATCAATCTTTGTCTTTATGTTTACGATTCCGCCTACTGTCAACCTGACATCTACAAAACCTATCTTTGACACGATTAAAATTAAAGGCAATTCATTAACTTCATTAGCAAAGAGCGCGACATGGAAAGCGAGCTTTTTCAGGAATTGTCCCAAGCAATCTAACAATACTGACTACTGTGGTGTTTTCACTTGCTTGTTTGGTAAGCATTTGATATCCGGTGAGCAATGTAACTCTGTCGCCATTAAGTTGGATCACCCGCGCAATGAAATGGAAAACGATTTGCCTTACCTGGCAACAGCTGAGACCAACCGAATTCACTATCTACCTGACTTGCATTGGATTAGTGGAAAGCATTCGAACCCAAACGAGTTGGCAAAATTAAAGCTTGTAAAGTAAAGTAAAGTCGCGCACCCGAGCCAGAAGGCTCATAACGGCCGGAGCTTAAACCCGGTTTTTATAGCATGAAGCGACTAGGAATATTGCTACTCCCCCCTGGATGGGATGCTAGTCCATCGCAGGGAAAATTAAAGCTTGACAGAGAGGTTTGCCAGTGCAGGTCTTACCTATCGCCAGCCCCCAACACCGAAAGATGGCAATTGCTTATTTTATGCAATCAGCGACCACCTTGCTCGTATGAGAAAGCCTTTTCAGACAGCATCTCTACATCGCGATGCCTTAGTGAGCTTTCTACGAAGCAACCCGACCACACCAGGCGGTAGTCACTTTAAAGAAATCGTGAATCATGGGAGGCGTACCTGCGACGGATGTCCAAGGACGGCGAGAGGGGCGATTATATTACCTTGTTAGGTCTGATGAACTTCCTTAATGTTACCGTTGCTGTGGTGTCAAGCTTGGGAGAAGAAGGCTTAAATGTAATCAATCCAGCTAACCGCAAAGGAGAAGAAACTGATTTCATGGAGCATTTCTTTGATTGGTCACGAGGCGGAAAGCCATTAATTACCATACATAGCCTTCAACCAATGGAAGCAACAGATATCGTCACAGAGATGAAATTAAAGTATGGAGAAGGGCAAGTTCAAGATGAAATCTGCCTAAAGTGCGGGAAGAAGTTTGGATGCTACTCCAAGGGTGTACAGTGTATTTGAGAAAATGAATTATGGCCTTTTGAAGGTCTATTCTGACGACTGTGTCTTTTACGAAAGTTGCTTACAAAAAGAGTTCTTATCTGATCTGTGGGGATAACAAGTTAAAGTTCTGCTATTGGTTACAGGATGTATAAAAAAGCCGCTTATGGACCTTGTTGATTGACAGGAAATTTTCAAGCTGCGGATACACGTACGATTGTGTTTTCTTGCAGACAGGGGCGGAAAATGCCGCGTCGCCATCGCACGTGTGGTCACCCTCGCATAGGCGGTTCAATTTTCACGGCTTTTTTTTTAATTGCATCGCCTGTGCAAGTCGCGGGTTAATAAAAAAGACATGTTCCAGTTTTGTTGGGTTAAACTGTTACTTGATTTCGCTTTGTAAGCTTTTGTAAACTAAGAAATTTTAAATGGCATAACATGATGCACATGTTATGCTTTTTAAAGTTGTTAATGTTGAAGTTATCGTTGTGCTGAACTTTGAACTTTGCCTTCAACAGTTGTACAATTCTTGTGTTATAACAATTTAAATTTCTACAGTGTCATCTGTAGCAAAAGCAAACCTTTGTTGATTTGTAACGCCAGCCATATTTTCTCACTCGAGATTGACATTTTTTCTATCTTTCGCCATCATTTTACATGATATGATTGGTTTATATCATTTTCTATCATATTCCAGCCATTCAGATTCCAGAATTTTGATTTGTAATTTGGACTGGTGTTACACTTTTTGCACCGGTGTTACACTTAAACTGCACTGCTCTTAGCCAATCAGAATTGAGTAATTTTTGCATGTATATTATTAAGTCTGTAAAAACATATGTTTTAATGGAGGACACAATGATTTGCTTGGAGTTATCGCTTGTGAGACTGTGAGCCTGGATTCCATTTATATTTTTCCTTATAATTATTTTGTTATACAGTCGAACCTCCATTAACGGACACCTCCCGTAAGCGAACACCAAACCGCGGTCCCGGCGATTCATCTTCTCCAACGCTATATTTTTAACCTCCCGTAAGCGGACACGGACTCCTATTCGGGGTCCACAGAATCTAAAATAACCTCCCGTAAGCGGACAGTAAACTATATCAAGACAATTTCTAACAAAATAGGTTCAGTTTTAATGGTTTTAATTGTGCTTGGCCTAAAGTGTGAGTCTGAACAATACGGTTACATGTAGGTAACTAGCCATTTCGATTCCAAGATGTCGGATATGTTAAACGGACCTTACGATCAGGGAACCGCGAAAGCAGACACTCATCGATAGTTTCTTTTTACCTAAGGAAACTTTGCGTTTTAAAAAATAACTACATGCAATATACATAAAATATGTACTTCTTGTTCTGTTTACCTCCGAAACATGACGGATTGAGTATGTTACGGTTTTTAAATGGCTTACATCACGATCAGTTGTGACGGCAATATGAGAGCTTCACAGATATGCGCATTTATTTAGCGGCAAGTCTTTGAATCTTGAACCGTAGTTTTCAAATTAGTGTTCAATTTACGTGTAATATAAAAAGCAACATCCAACAACCCTGTGATGGATAATACAATTACAAGTGTCTTAAAAGCTTTAAAAGACATGCACTGGTGCATTATACGCCCTCTGGTGCACTATTTCAGTTTTTTTAACCTTCCGTAAGCGGACACCTACCGTTGGTCCCGAGGGTGTCCGCTTACGGGAGGTTCGAC
This sequence comes from Cladopsammia gracilis, assembly GCA_022457155.1. Classification (NCBI taxonomy): domain Eukaryota; kingdom Metazoa; phylum Cnidaria; class Anthozoa; order Scleractinia; family Dendrophylliidae; genus Cladopsammia; species Cladopsammia gracilis. The sequence goes on along the minus strand of JAJGOT010000214.1, from coordinate 510,630 downwards.
TGTACTAGCCAAAATGGACTTACCACTGTGGTGGCCTTTACATATAGGCTCCTGAGAATGCATAGCCTATTTGAAATAAAATTAAATAAACTATTTATAAAATGTTATATGGTCTATGAAGCTAGGTTAAATATGCGAGCATTCATTACTTATACTGAGCCCTCTCAAAAGATTTGTTCCAGCTACCAACACAACATGCTTAATTTTAGCAACTAAGTCTTTTCACACAAGAATATCTGTCAAAATATCCAAAACGTCTCACAGAATTTTGTTGGTTGATGCTTTGCATTAAGCAAAAATAGCACAGTTATTAACAGCAGCTGAATTTAATTATCAGTGCCATGCGATTAAATATATTATACCAAGATTTGTCTTTTTCTAACTTAAACATGTTTTCATTGCTGAATTTCAGCACATTATTAAGTTTGACATTTGTGAAAACATGGAGGTCTAGTGGGGTAGCATGAAACACTTGATATAAAGGCCACAGGCCAGCTGGTTCCATCGAGCCTGGTCGCTTGTGGTGTGTTATTTACTTATTTTCCTTACTTAATTTTCCACCTTAGTACAATCTTCGACAAAACTAGGGAAAAGCACACATAAATCGCACTTTTCATAGTTAGCTTTTCCCGTGCAGTGTTGTTTGTGATGGCTGCCAAGTTTTAAAGATGAAGATGGGGCTCGCAAAGTCAGCTACTGGTTTGTATATTGGTTAATTTTCACACAAAGAACTTACTCACACATCGCATCAGTTTTGTTCAAGATTATAGAAACATAAAATGGTTACCAGCAAAAACAATTCCAACATAATAACTAAATTAACATTACGGAAACCTGTGACATGACATGGCACTCAAAAGTGGTTTGTAACTAACATACAAACCTTTTGATTCGTAAGTTTCTTGTCTGTGTCCAACCATGGTTCGCCTGATATGTGATATACGTTGAACCTCTTATTCACATGTTTAGCCAACTCACTGAGACTTTTAATTCCCTGATTATAAATTATAAATTGTATGAACACATTACACCAGGCAAAAAAAGCTGTATCTTGCTGTATATTTGTTATTTTATTCATGTAACATCTATTCTAAAGTTGATTAAGTATCAGTCCCGCTAAAACCGGTCCACTCGATTTCGCGACCAAAAATAGTTTACCTTTATCTTTTGCTGGTGAAAAGGCTTTGGTGCATATGTATCAAATACACATTTTTTTCAAATTCTTTACTTTCGCCCTGCTACAAGCAAAAAACAAATTCAGGCCGCCGCGGCCTTTTCGACGGTGATTGGAACACTAAAATTGATGGCTTTTGAAAGGCGCGCAACGTATAAACAATGCAGTTGGGGGGGTTGCTTAGCCTATATATTCAGTGTCTGAATATAGGTTTCAGAGTTTTTTTTTAAGTTGTCCTTGCTTGATTAAAATGTTATCGAAATATTTCACACTTTGCCTGTGAACTTCTCAAGTTTGGCTAAGAAGCCTGATTTAAACAAACGTTCTTCAACTGTATTTGTTTCTACGTAGCGCGCCTCTAAAAAACCACCAATTTTAGTTTTCCCATCACCGTCGGAAAGGCCGAGAAGGCCCGAGTTCGAATGTTTGCTTGTAGCAGGGCGAAAATAAAGAATTACAAAAATGTATTTTTGATACATATGTACCAAAGCCTTTTCACCAGCAAAAAATAAAGGTAAACTATTTTTGATCGCGAAATTGAGCGGGACTGACACTTTATAATTCACAAGAAAAATCCTGATACGTACAGAATGGCTAAACTGTATCACTTAAACAAAATACTAGTAGTATTGTTCTTTTAGAAGTCAGATAAAACTGTCAATGCAATAAAATGCTAGAATAAACCCCCGGAAAGCTAAGGTTGGCAGGATAGCTGGTACTTCGGACTATTGGCTCATAAGTTGAACTACATAGTAAATGTATGAGGAAACCACCAGAATGGCAAAGGACACCTGTAGATAGGCGACCTATTAGGAGTCAGGATGATAACGGACGGGGCAAGGGAAGTGAAATCAGATCTTGTGCAAGTGCTATGCCGACACTCAGGGAAAGTTAAGGCGTGAAACTCAGCATAGGAGAAATTTTTAAAACCGAAACCAGCCTCTTAAAAACACTTTTATTCCAAATCCATGTGATGATTTAACACCCATAACTGGCTCTGATCTGAGTTTTAACTGCTTCTTAAACAGAGTAAAATAATACTATATAAAAGTTAGTCTCATGATCACGAAATGCACAACATGCATGCAGAAGTACATGTAAAATGTTATGAGAAAGATGTAGTGGTCACATGTCATGTCTGAGTTCCTGTCAAATGCATCATTTTTCTTTATGTAATGTAAAATGTTCTTCTCATATCAAAATAAAATCCACAGAGCTTCTCCATTGCATGAAAAGTTTTTTGGGTATACAAAGAAGGTTAAAAAGTTGGCAAAACGAAACAAGAAAATATGCGAGGAGCATTGCGTTGATATATATATGCAAGTTTTGGAAACCTGTCAAATTCTTACGCCACCAAGTACAGTGTATATATGAAACCACAAATTAATCTAATAATATTGAGTTTTACATTCATGAGGCTTCTTTTAAATTTTGTATCCTTCATCAGAAGAGGGCATTATTGAAACAAGTACATGTAATTTAACCAATGTTGCAATGATGGACTCATATTCATTCACTGTTGGCATGCATGTCAATGCTGGACTGATTTGGACTGTAAACTTACTTGACTTTTCTGTTGATGAAGCGAGGTCAACAGTTGCCTTTCAACTCCTTCAACATGCTCTTTTTGTGCTTTACTCCATTTTTCTAATTCATTCACTTGAGCAACTTGTAGTTGATCAAAATTTTGCTTCAAATTATGCAGCAGCTCAATTTTTGGGAAGAATATCTTCTCCTGGTCTTTCAATTCCTTTGTAAAGTCACATAGCTGTTTAATGCACATGATGTTGTCATCTCTCGGCTGACCAACCTCTCCAATTAGCTTGATAAGAGCATTGTATATTCCTTGACAAATAATGCGTTGTTCCTCGCATGAATGTAACAGCTGTGTTGCATGTGCATTAAGTAGCTCCTTTGTTGGTTGTGTATTCTCTTTAGGGTCACTAATCCCAGCACAATTAGTTTCAGTATCACTGCAATCCAGCTGAAGTTGTTTCAGCTGCTGTCTCAGTTCTTCAAACTCAGTTGATAAAATGCGCTTTAAGCTTTCTTGGCGTCTTTGCTTTGTTGCTTTTTCCATGTCTTTAGCAGCTGCGGCTACTATATCCAGGAACTGCTTCAATTCTTTTGGATCTGCAAAACACAGATTATGACATTTAGACACAATCACAGCTTTCTGCATATCTGTCATATATCAGCAAACTTAAGCATTTTGTGAATTTTTACTCTCACAAAATATAAAAATGTTTAAATTACAAATTGTTCAATGAGGCAGACATGTATTAACTGAACAAACATTAAAGGTTGCCCATGGGATTGTCAACAGACTGAAATTTTAAGAGGAGGATTCTGAACTATCAATGAAAATATATTAGAGCGAGAAGGCTTGAAATACCTGGCCATCGGCATGGTTCTAAGGTGACTTAATCTCAAGGAAAAAGAGATACACAATATTGTACCACCCACCAGTCAGACTAGCCTGATGCTCATACGGTACAAATGTTGCTCGCACTCACTCCATCCTCTCCCCGTGTGATGTCCTTTGTTTGAGGGCTTGTTCTTGATGTCACCTGACGTCAATATTTCCATCAATCAGAGTGGTTGTTAGTCTTTTTACTCAAACAGAAATTCCAAGAATGGAACTGAATGTACTCCGATTGGTGGAAATCAAGAACAGGCCCTCAAACAAAAGACATTAGATGGGGAGAGGAGGAAGTTAGAGCGTGCAACCTCGGACTGTCTAAGAATCAGGCTATATACAGCCATTATCGCGGCATTAATTGTTGTAATATAAACAAGTATGGGCGATATATCGCCAGTTTCTTGTTTCCTTTTGTAGGATAAATCGCTCGGCTGGGGCTTAATATTGGAGCAAAACTGCAATTATCTCTTACTGAGCAAGCGCCAGTTTTTGAGGTTTGGGAGAGTTACATTGTACCTTGGAGTAAGTTACTCGGCTTAATATTTGAACGATGACCACGGATGTTTTGTGCTCATGTTTTGCCCTCAATGGTGAGAGGTATTTTTGTCGTCAAATGTTGTCACCACGTGTAGATGCTGGAAATTAGCATATACTATGCTTGACTCTTAGTAAAATGATTCTGTCGGCGATGGCCCGTCAGTTGATTACTAATGAGTGTTGAATGATTTTTGTATTGAGCTCAGAATTATATTCTCATGTGGAAATTTGTCTCTCAGTGAAATGATTCTGTCGGCAAGGGTCCGTCGGTTGATCACTGATGAGTGTTTTCAATGATTTTTTGTATTGAGCTCAGAGTTATGTTCTCACGTGAAGGTCTGTCTCTTTAATATAACAACCTTTTTTAGTGAGTAAATCTATTTTTTTACTTGTAGATGGTAGCCATTTGTCAACATTGACATTTTAATTGCTAGATAGGGATCTATTCATTGGAAAAATGATTATGTTTTTTTTAACAACGAACAGAAAAGTGTTTTAGCTCAATGTGTAAAACTCATTCTTCCATTTCAGATAAAAAATAGAACACAAAAACACTTTTCCAACCGGGATGTTTGCACTGTTTAGGTCAAACACAAATAAATTTGGTATACTTGTCACTCTTAGTTTCACAACCAGCTGCTTTTGAATGAAATGACGGTATAATCCACTTTAATAGCAGCAGTTATTTTGGGTTGCGTGTTTTTTGAGGGGGGGGGGGGGGGGGGGATTAAGACAGAAGTAACAGAAGTAATCAATTTCGGTAGTTAGCGCTAGCTGTTTCACTGCAGAAACACCCACTTCTTTATTTTGTAACAATGCACAGCAAACAACAGCAATCAACATGTGTTTTTTTTGTCTAATATTTCTACCAATAGGAGATGTAATAGAACACCTTTTCACTTAAAATTAATTGAGTCTCCAACAAATTGTTTAATAAATGATGTTAAATATTCGTCAGTTTGCAAAAGCCATACTCAATAACGGTTATATAAATTCGGGACAAAACGAACGAGCCCTAAAAAGATTTCAAAAGGATGGCGAGATCAGGTGGGCTTATGCTATAACCAGCCATTTACCTTTGATTACATAAATAATTAATGAGCGATCAGTAATCAGAAGTATATTTATGCTGAACCAATGATGCGCTTTTGGTGTGCAAAGGCTAAGTTTAATGTGTAATATTTTCTAATACAAATCAAATCACAGTTGTGGCAAAGGAAATAAGTCTTGTTGTTTCCACAGAAGGTAAACATCGTATAAAATATCGGTGATTTTCTGCTGGTTACTTTGTACTGTTCTGCGGTTGTTGATTTCGATTGAGTTTTTATTTACTGAACAGCTCGAGTCTAGGAATAATAACAGCTTTGAGCATGCGTAATAAGATTCCAGAACCGATCAATCAGACCAAAGTCTCCTTTGCTCTTGCCAACTACACAAATACCGCTCTTTCATTAGTCAGCCACGCAAATGCTGTTCTACTACTGGTCAATATTTCCGCCATTTGTCTACTGGGGTCTAGGCGTATTAGCCTAGGTACTTGGTGTATCCCTGATCATAATGTATGGTACTTCATGTATCCCTTATTGTAATGTATTTAGATATATTGCAGTGTAAATTAGGGTCGGATTACAGTATCTAGGGTTGAAGCACTGATTTTAGTATTTAGGTTTAAGCACTGATTCCAGTATTTCACTTTTTCGAAACGGTTAGTTCTTATATATGGTCTGGGCTAGCAGCATATTATCTCATATCCCTTAAAAATTACAATTTCCGGCAGCTAGTCCTCGGTGGTACAGTGGATAGTGTGCATGGAGTAGATCATACGGCCCGGGTTCGATTCCCCATTCTGCTGTTTTTATCTTCTTTTTCTACTGAAATAAAAACTAAGTGTTTAAATACAAAATAATAAGGGATACACCAAGTACATACCCGTATTAGAAGTACATGTCAGCTGACCACAAACCTGTAGGCTCAAGTGCTAGGCTGCCATTTTGAATTTCACTTAGTGTCAGGATTATTATGGATTAAAATGTTGCTGTGACTTAAGAAAGTGAATGTCATACATCATTTTCACGAAACATTGAGAAGAGTTTCATTAATTTTGAAAAAGAACATTTTGTCAAGAATGAAGCTGGATATGTTTCCACAGCCATTCTGTGGGCCAATATGATACGGCAGACATATAACTTCAATGTAGCTATAGCTCATCAAATATTTTTTATAGTAAGCTTGTGGCTATAGTTAATTTGGTCAGCTTGCAAAACTTAATTTTCACTCAAGCTTTATGATAATTTTTATTTACTAATCTGTTTACCTTTTGATACTTATTAAGTAATGCTCCACATAATAAGAACTATAGTAAACTTCATTGTTCTGCGGCATTGGCTCTTTCCCACATAGAATATCTTTGGTTTCAAGAATAAAGAAGGAGCTGATGGTTCATAATTATATTTCATTATAAAAATAAAGAAAATCCATTTGCGTCAAATAAATTTTAGTAAATGCTCGTGCTTAACCAATCAGAATAGCAGAAAGCAATAGCTAATAATTTTGCTTCTTTGATGAAGTTCCCCAAATACAATATCTTTTAAAACTTGCATGTTCTGCGATTGTCTCAAATTACTTAAAACCTTAAAAAAAATAGACAAAATGCACCTTGAATCTTTCCTAAAATTTATTTGACGCAAATGGGTTTTCTTTATTTTTATAATGAAATATAATTATGAACCATCAGCTCCTCCTATTTAAAGGGGAAAGAACAAATGCTGCAGAACAATGAAGTTTGCTGTAGTTCTTATGTGGAGCATTACTTAATGAAACAAGAAAAACAAGAATAAAATACATGTACTTTTTTTTTAATAATGCTATATTTTCTGAAATACATGACTAAATATCTATAAGTTCAAAGCAATTATACAAGTACACAATCAAGGTTTTATTGAAACCAAAATGTATATTCACAAACATTGGAATATTCCAAGCCAAATGCATGCAATAAGCATGTTTGTGGTCATCTGTTTATCATCTGATGTCAAAATCATGTGGTCACAGGTTAATATACATGTTTTTCACATGTTTAGTTTCTGGGAATTTAACCTTTTTTTACAGGTTTTGTCACAGGCTAATTTTGTTCATTTTTTTTCAACAGGGTTTTCAACCGGTTTTAAAACGGATTTCCTACTAAATTTTGCTCACAGGTTTTTTCACAGGGTCACAATTGTTGCATTTGTTTGCAAAATTTAGGTCTTGCAAACTTCACAGGTTTCTCCACAGGGACGTATTTTCCAGTCACAGGTTAATTCGAAGGTTTGTCACAGGTTTTCATCCAATAGTGTGATGTAGGCCAATACAACCAGTGGCTTGTTAATACATGTCTCTACAAAAGTTTTGCTTTGGACTTTGGACTGAATTTCATTGAGAGCTTTTGGCCCCATATAATTCCAATATAAAACAATCATATGGAAACTCTATGGGAGTCAATTTCTCTTAGAGCTTTAGAACCGGCCATAGAATTCCTACATGTATATAAAATAATGATATGGGAGTCAATGGGACTTGAAAAAATAATATCAGCTGGTATGGGAAATCTATGGGTATTGAACTGTGGACATCCCACATCATTACCATAGAAGACATTGCCTTGGATCATTACCATAGAAGACATTGCCTTGGGATATCTATAACATTAAATCCCCATAGCGTTCCCATGCAATGATCGATAGCATCAGCTTTTCTTCCCATACATTTTCCATACCTTAAAATGTGGAAAAATTCGGCCCCATATCAGTGCCATATCATCACCCAACCTTCTCATACCATTCCCACATATCGGCCATATATGGCCCATGTGTTACCATATCATTTCCATATTTTTTCTTTGGTGAGGGATATTTAGTTGGCTGAATGGCAAAGACAGACAATCTCACAAAACCAGAAATCGTCAGAGCCATAAATCATCCGATTCAATGTCATTGTTTTGCTTGTTTACACAGCATATGAAATGGTACATCTGTTTGCAAATGCAGCATTTTACAGTTGAATTTCAGCTATTTTCCCCGATTTCTTTAAAAAAAAAAACTCTCGCAAATCAATTCTAATGTGGGTTCATAGTTAGATTAATTGTTTACTTTTATCTCTTGAATTTATACTGACTCTTCGAGTTTACGTACTTTGATCTTGCCGTCGATTGTCCAGACGTTGTTGATTTTTCTCAATTCATTTAGGATTTTCACTCGTTCGGCATGTTCATAGGTTAAATCTTCCGTCAGCTAGCTGTCTGTACCTTTAAATTCTTTCTTTACGCGCATTACCTTTGTCTTCGTCTTGTGCCAAGGAACTTATTGCTGCCCGCACAGGGCAGCAATCCTAATTCTGTTCTGATACTCGACCATGCAATTACTGATGGATGGATGCTTGTTAGCAGTACCCCCTCCGCGTGAATGTAATTGGTGGAGGGGGGTATTTCTATTGTTGATGTGAAGTACCCGCCCGTCTGCGTGAATGTAAGCACGATGTTGTGCTGGATATACCGAGTAATAGAAAGAAAACGTCCTTTAAGAAGATTTTTATGCCTTTAAAGAGGTGGTAAGAGATCTGGGAGCGATTGCAGAATACCTACCGAAGTGGTTGACTATGAATTTAGGCAAGTTCTAAAATGAACTGCTACCGCGGTCCGTGGTCCCGAACTGTTTGACTGTGAATATAGGTTCGTTAAGAATGTATGTTTTTAAAACGATGGATGCTTACCGTTTTATATTTTTCCACCGTTTTATATTTTTCACTTGGCACGCTTAAAGAACGAGAAATACACACAATGCTTTTGTTTCGTTGTGGAGGTCAGTTACAGTTGTTATGTAAATAATGGACTGCGGACCGCGGTAGCAGTCTTGATTTATGTCTTTGAAAACGGGCCGGGAATTCTGCAAATGGACAATTTCCTCGATGCGATAACTTAACGCGTTTTGTTTTTGAAAAAATTCTAATAGATATTTGAAGGAATAAAACTTTAAACTGAGAGAATTTGCTGTCCTTTTTTCGGTGTTTGTTATTTCAAGAATTGGTCTGGAAATCGACCTTTTGTAAACAAAACAAGATTTGCGTTTCAAAATGTCTGCGTAATTTTTCATATTTTGACTATCAAGTTAGTTTTTCAGGCTATTTTTCATACGCAACTGATGTCTTTTATTCGAAAATCGTTCACACTAATTGTTATATATTGGGGAGATGTTGTTTTTTCAAGTCTCTGAGTCTGTGTTCGCTCTTATTCTTGTGCGCATTGCCAGGTTGATTATCTTTCCTCAATTCGCGTTGATTTGTTTAAAAACTGAGAAATCGCGCAGGATTAATTAAGGGTTCTAAATGTGGCAGCACTTCACTTCCAATATGGAACCACCGTATTAATTAGCACTGGCCTGGCTTCGCATTTACGTTTTCCGTCAGGATTAAATTTCCTGTCTCGTTGTACAATTTCAATTTCCTCTTCCTTCATGTTGACCTCTTTTAATATTTATATTGCCTTGAATTCTGGCAGTTCCTTGTGATCAGATTCTTTGACACCAAGCAAGGTAAGCATACATTGTTCTTTCGTGTGTATTCATATTTGTGACTTTTTTAGGTTATTTGCTTCTCAAACTATAACATTCTTTTTTGGATATCAGCTTTCAGGGCATTAATGTCGTAGATGTCTCTGGGTGAGATTTCACTTTCCTCCTTCAGATCTACATGTTCGTATCTATGTTTCAACGTTTTGATTCCTCTTTTTCTTGGGAATTCTTGTTGGGGTTAATATCGATGGGCTGCTAGGTAAATGGCTTTTTGGACAGAATCTGAATAGAGTCTTCGTGGACGCGTCTGCTCGCCAAACGTGTCATTTAGTTTTTGATTTCCAATATTTGCAATAAAAATGTCACACCGTACAGCTTAAATAGAAACATTTACCGTTCAACTGGTTTGCAACTGAAACAAAATCAATCGCGAAAGAACTACATAGTGATACAAACGAAGTAATCGGCTCATCGGTTGTTGTTATTAGATGTTATCCTTCACAATAGTCGTTTGCGACGCGACGCAACAACGCAAAACTCGTTCATATAGCGGACTATTTTATAAACGAGCATGTTATACAACTCAACAGGCTTCTAAACCTGAATGCTGAAGTAGAAAAGCAAAAATAAAGACGACGAAATGCGCGAAAACGCTGGGTATGAGAGATCATTCGTCCCCCAAAATCCGTCAAAGTCAAGATACATTTCAATACAGTTGCCAAGCTAAAACATCAAACGAGCTGAGTACACTAACCTGTTATTTCAAAGTATTTCCACCAGGAGACTATTCGGAAATTCCTCGTTGTACTGCCAGGAAAATAGATACCTGCTAGGAAATAAAATTAAACCTTCTGAATTCCAAAATGTTTGCCTTGACTCTAAAATCCTTGACTCTAAAATATGGAACGGAAGTCCAGATTATTGACATTATTGCCCAAAGCAGTGAAACGTATGGGCCAATATGTTCTGCTGTGTTTCAATTTTCTGCTGCTGATCTATGGTTTCTTGCTGGTGAAAATTGTCCACCGAGCAATGTAGATTCACATCTCAAAACTCTGGTTTGAAACAATCCGTCGGGGTCTCTCTTTGGATAGTCGAGCGGGCGAGCATCACGCGATCGGCGATCAAGTTACCCAAAGTGAAGTGAAGCGGAAAGAGATAAGAAAAGAGGAGGGACTGTGGAAGAGGCGGGAAAAGAGCAGTCTTACACGCAACCCCTGTGACAAAATATTTTCCATCGGGGTAAGGTCAATAACTACTTTCGTTGATCTTTATCGAACGAACGGAAAACGAAAGAAATGCCTGTCAAGAGGCTCATTCGTTCAAACACACAGGCATTTAACATTTTAATATATACATCTTTGAAAACCTGCGGCCACCTAAATTCAACAAGGGTAAAAAGAGCCAGATGTTTATTTATCCAGATTTGAATTCGATATTGCCTGAACAAAATATACAGTATATCACACACATCAGCAGATCGTTTGCTTTATAAAATGATGCTTGCTTTTATTGACCAGAATGTAATAATTCTTGTAGTTTGCGTGCTGCATTCGTGTCTAAATCTTAGCTTGCAGATAAAATATAAAATATGATCTGTATAATGTTGCCCAATGTAATATATTGATCTTGTCAACAAAGTGAATTGATTTCGATCGATCGCCTATTGTCTGAGTTAAGTTAGGTTTTTCGGTTAATTAACCGTCTGACAGTATAAATTTAGCATAAAATAAAGCATAAGGATAAAGATTAATACCTCTGTATCATACATTTAGGAAGGCCTAGTTTATACGTCGAATTTAATTCAGACGGATTTAATTCGCATTAACTTCGTCTGCGAGACGTCGATTTTATTATATAGCTCCAATTTAGACGACGAATTAAATTCAGACGAGATTAAAAACTAGTGAGCCGTGACTGCCAGCGAACAGCGGGAAAAAAAACATGGCGCGCTTCAGGAAATGGATTGTTGTTTCCATGATTTATATTAGGGAAAGATTAAAAAGTCTGAAAAGGCTTCAACTTCTTCATCAAATGATATCATTAGCTGTGATCAGGAAACGATTATTGTTGCAAATCTCGATTATACTCTGTTTCTCAATGCATTCTTGTGAAACTGTCCAAAATTCAAATATTCGCAGTTGTGGATGGTGGAATTTGGTCTTTGCCTTACTGCGCAGGCGAATTGAAAGGATATGTGATCAAGTCACGTATTCCTCAGTTTCCCGCCACTTGAAATACGTCACACAACAGATACTACATTACATTAATGTAATTGAAATTTATGCATTTGGTTCGATGCGTCTGAAATTCAACGTCTAAATTCACACGCTTTTCAGACGTTGTATCCGTCTGGTCCAGACGGATACAACGTCTGGACGAATTTAATTATGGGAGACGGTTTTAAACGTCGCTCTTCAGACGAATCTAATTCCTTGCATTAAATTCCTCTGAATTATTTTCGTCTGAAATTCGACGTATAAACTAGGCCTAAGCGGTTCATGTTGTTGTCAACTCCGCCAAAACGTTTCTGAGCGACGGAAAGCGCGTTAAAAAATCTCGTTTCTTCAGCGTGATGGAAACAAACGCCGTGACGGTTAATATTTCGCGCTGGCAAATGCCACAAACCGAGCTGAATTCGACAATACTTGTGTGATCACGAAATGCTTAGCTATAGCACAGGGCGCAAACTGTGTGACCGTTGTACGTATTTTTAAATTTAGAGGAAATGTATGGGAATATCGAAAAGGTTCACTTATCGTAATATACTGCGATGAATATTTACATACAAGATCAAACTAAACGTATTTTTACCTGAAATGTTGCGTGGTGTCATTCTTGCGCTGAAAACGGCGAATTTTAGCGATTTGAAGGTTTTGCATCGGACAAGGGTTTTGCAACGGTCACACAGTTTGTGTGGGCTCCCTGTGGCTATAGGCTTGTTCTGATGACCGATAATACCAACCTCATTCCCAGGGTCTCTCATCTTTCCGCCCCCTGGGGACGGAAAGATAACACCTCAAAACATTCTTCCCTTTCTCGTTAAAGCGATAATTATGTACTTTACTACCCTTCCCCTAACATGAATTTTTGTTAGCTCCAAGATTCTGGGAGCCACGTGACCTGCCGCAACCAGGGTCTCTCCCGATGATGACGTAGCTGAAGAGAGAGAGGCCCTGGGAACGAGGTTCTCTCCTACACAGCTGATATTTGTGTCGTCACGCAACGCTCCTACGTCGCGGCTGCGTTAAAGGAAGACTAAGAAAAGGACTGCATTCTTTTTTATTAAGAGAATGATTCACGGTTCAACATCGTTCAACAATTGTTGATGTTGCAACTTGTTGAATGAGTAGAAAACTCATTCAACCTTTACTGTCTTTCTTGTCGTTCAACAACGTTCGACTTGCCATAGCATGATACACGACAGGAAACCCAAGCTCCCAGGGTTGAAAACCCGTATTTTGAGTGTCTCTTTTGAGTTTTGAATGATCGCTGACCGTTCCCTGTGCACATGTATCCCATGTGGAAGCTTTGCGCAGTATAGGATTTCGATTTCGATTTCGATTTTTAGAGCGTCACGTGAATGTTGCGTAACAGCAGCACTTTGTGTGAGAAGCCGACCAGCGTAAAGGCCGGCACACACTAACAAGGGGACATGTTGCGGAGACATGAAGCGGGGACATGTTGCAGCGACAGTTTTCCTCGTGTGACATCCTCGTTTTTGCGAAATATTTTTGTTGCGGGGACAAAATTCATATTGCATGAAATTCAGCTGGTCAGTTGAATTCGTGCGTCATGAAGCGGGGAAAAAATGACCCCCATTTCGATGTCGCATCAAAATTGCTTCGAAATTGCACTGAAATTGCACTGAAATTGCTTCGAAATGGTCTAAATCCCCACGCATACACAAGACAGTAATACAACACGGGAACAAGGTAATGCATTTTTATGTTGTTAAGCTGTTATTCAATGTTACACAGCAGTGACTTGACGATCATATTACAAAACTCACAAATGACACTAAAACTAACTGTTTCTCCCACCTGGAGCTTGGGTTATCTGTATTTAACAGACACGTCCAGATAATTCCGCCCACCAAGTGTAAGAACCCATTAAAAATAAAATAATCTTGTCAAGTTAATAAAAAACAACCCGCATCTATTTGTCGCTCTACAAGTAAACACGTTATATGCACAAAGCGTATTTCACGCACAACGTTTTGAAGGTTTCTTCAGTTTTGTAACAAATGAAAGAGAAAAGGTAAGACCAGACATGTATAAGACTATAATTTTTAAACTTTCTGTAATAATTACAGCCAAAAGTTTTGAATTTACTTGCAGTCTTTAGTTGACAACTTAAATTCGCTAGAATCATGAAATGTGCTTTAATATCACCAACAATAACACGAAGAAACTTTAAGTAAGCTGGACAAGGACGTAAAAAATTTAGAAGAGAAAACAAATAAGATCGACCTTGTAGTGAAGGAGCTAGAAGACAGCTTATCCTATAGCGAGGAAGATATTATTGATCTTAAGCGAGATGTGATGAACCAAGCGCGTTTGAACCTAAAGGGAAAGGACTGCTTTGTATGTGATGACATTCCCAAGGAACTCTATGATTCGAGAAAGAAGCAACGAGATAAGTTCAAAGAGGCGTTGAAAAAAGGCCACAAAGCTTATTTTAGCAAGGCCCATCCCGATCAATTGTTTGTCAACGGGAAGTTTATTGCACCAGACGAACCACTATCTTAACATTCTGACTTTATGTCGATAAGTTACTCTAAAATTTTGCCGTTCATTTTTTCTATATTTAGTTTTACCTTTTTCGTTTCGCATAAATTATTCGTTTTTTCTTTTCGTTTTTCACATTAACGGACATTTTTATGTCATAATTGCCACATCGGAGGATTAATACAATACCTCAACGCACGCCTTCCTGCTTTCGGCGGTGAAAGAATGCCCATACAATTCGCTTTGGGGCTGTCGGTGAGTATAAGGCCTATAATGTTCTTTGTTTATGTGTGCTTTAATTACGTGCTTTTCCAGTTATCAAACTCCAAATACTTATTACATCTAACGGCCAGTGTATTGTCACTTGCAAATTAGTCATTATGTATTTAAATTGCGATGGGTGAAGTTAATTTTAAGTTAATATCGTTAAATGCTCGAGGGATTCGCGATTTTCACAAGCGCAAATCTATATTTACATGGATACAAAAACAAAGAGTTGACATAGCATTTATACAAGAAACATATAGCACGCCGGATATAACTAATGAATGGAAATATCAATGGCGCGGAGAAATGTTCTTTTCTCATGGAACAAACCATAGTAGGGGAGTGCTTGTGTTATTAAAAGATGACCTGCATTTTGAAGTGAAAAAAGTAAAAGAAGACACCAACGGCCGATATATTCTCATAGAAGCACTCATACAGGAATCACCTTTTTTACTTTTGAACCTGTATGCACCTACTAAAAGTAATGATCAATGCATTTTCTTTGAGGAAATCACTTTGGCTTTGCACGAAATAAATATTAATGCTGACCCAGACTCGCAAATTATAATTGGAGGGGATTTCAATGTACACTTAAATCCTGCTCTTGACAACTACGGAGGGAAAGCGGAAGCAAAAACATCAGCAAAAAAGATAAGAGATCTTATGCTAGCGTACGACTTGATTGATATATGGAGATTACGTAATCCGGACAAAAAACAGTTTACGTGGAGACAAAAGAATCCACTGGTGCAAAGGCGTTTGGACTATTGGCTTATAAGCAATTATATTCAAGAAGACATTGTCAAAGCTGAAATCATTCCTTCTATAAAATCGGACCACTTAGCAATCACTATCAGTATCAACAGTCTTGAAAATCTTCCTCGTGGCCCCTCATACTGGAAATTTAATTCAAGCCTTCTTGAAGACGAAGCTTATATACATGTTATAAATAATAAATACCCCCAATGGCTGACGGAATTTTCTGAGGTAAAAGATAAAAGAGTTTTATGGGATTTGATAAAATACAAGATCAGACAAATTACCATAGAATACAGTAAAAACAAAGCTAAGGAGCGAAATATTCGTTTTACTGAGTCGGAAGAAAAACTGAAATACTGGGAAGAGAAATGTAGCCTTGATCCATCTGAGGCACATATCGACCAGCTAGAGTGCGCCAAGTGTGAGTATGAATCGCTTTATGATTACATAGTTCAAGGGAAAATCATCCGTTCTAGAATTAACTGGTATGAAAAAGGTGAAAAAAACTCAAAATTTTTCCTGAATCTTGAAAACACTAGATCTACTAAAACTTCAGTCCGACGCCTATTAAATAATGAAGGCAAGTCAATCATAAAATCAAAAGCTATTCTTGACGAATTGAGAAACTGTTATCAAAACCTTTATCGAAACCAAGATCCGACTGAAAGTGAGGCAAGTTCTAAGGATTTTATAGCCAACATGCCCATGCCGATATTAACCGACGACGATAAATCACTCTGTGAGGGAGAATTGTCTTGTGCAGAATGCCTCGCCTCCTTACAAAAAATGCCTAATGGTAAGTCACCTGGAAACGATGGTCTGACACCAGATTTTTACAAAACATTTTGGAACCTTGTGGGCCAGCAATTAACAGACTCCTTAAACCATTCATACACTCACGGGGAATTATCAAATACACAAAAACAAGCTATGATTAGGTTAATTGAGAAAAAAGGCAAGGATAGGCGTTACATTAAAAATTGGAGACCGATCTCACTATTAAATGTTGATGTTAAAATAGCCTCAAAAGCACTTGCCCTGCGTTTAGAAAAAGTATTGCCAAATATCATAAATGACGATCAATATGCCTATGTTAAAGGCAGAACTATTTTCGATGCTGTCCGCACTATTGAGGACATTATGGAATACACGAAAGTTAAACAATTACCTGGTTTAATGATTGCCCTAGATTTTGAAAAGGCGTTTGATTCCCTAAGTTGGAAGTTTCTGACTGACACCTTAATTTCTTTCAATTTTGGTGAGTCCTTCATCAAATGGGTCAAAGTATTATACTGTAATATTTCAAGCTGTATCCTTAATAATGGTTTTTCGACTCAATTATTTCAAGTTCAAAGAGGTGTTAGACAAGGTGACCCGTTGTCACCTTACCTCTTCATCATCGCATTGGAAGTGCTGTTAATCAAAATCCGAACAGATAGTAACATAAAAGGTATTCAAATTGGCAATAAGGAAACGAAATTAACTGCGTTTGCCGACGACTTAACCACTTTTCTTAATAACACAGTCTCATTCAAACATCTTTCGAACACACTCCACCAATTTGGTATTTGCTCTGGTCTAAAACTGAACGAAGAAAAGACTGAAGCCTACTGGCTTGGTATCAGCCACAAAATCAATCAGCCCCTAAACATTGAGAAAGTTAACGAGCCAATTAAAATCCTTGGCATTTATTTCACTTACGATTGGCGCATAAAGCAGGAGTTAAATTTTGACGCAATCCTGAAATCACTTAAAAAAACTTTAAACTTTTGGCAGTGGAGAAATCTCACCTTGTTTGGAAAAATCCAAATTATCAAAACCTTTGCAATACCGAAGTTGATGTATCGCGCATCTCTTCTTCATTTGAATAAAGACCTCATTAAGCAAATTAACACTATTATCTATAATTTCGTTTGGAAAGGTAAAGACAAGATCAAACGTCTATCCTTGGTATCTGATTATAAGGATGGAGGATTACGAATGCCTCATATCGAATCATTGATAAACACGCAACGGATTCTTTGTCTTAAAAAATATGCAGAGGACTATTACAGCCCGTGGAAAATTATCCTTTCAAACTATCTGAGGGACTACGGTGGTAATTTCCTTTTACGCTGCAATTTCAACCCTGCGGACCTCCCAAGTGATCTCCCGAGATATTATCTGGAATGTTTCACACTATGGTCCAAATATATTGACAAGGAAATTTCCACACGCGAAAAAGTCCACGAGCAAATTCTATGGAACAACCAATTTCTGCGCATTGATAACAAAACTACATTTAATAGAAAATTAATTGACAAAGGTTTTGTTTATGCCGGTGATATTCTGTTACCCAACGGCAAGCTAAAGCCGTGGAATTTCTTTAAAGAAAAAGGGCTTAATTTAAATGAATTCATATTATTATTAGGAATATCAACCTCATTCCCAAACTCGTGGAAAAACATTCTTAACGCAAGCGTAGCTAACCCTCGAGACCAACAAAACCCGGACCTAACAAGTCTGGATCATATTTTGAAAATAAATAACGAATCTGTCAAGGTCAAAGAACTATCCACAAAGAAACTGTATTGGGGAATTATTGAGCAAATACGTCTCTGCCCATCTGCTCAAGAGAAATATGCTACATTAAATAATAACCGAAATCTTGATTGGAAACAGATTTATTTAATCCCACATCAGGTTACGCTAGATACAAAAACTAAAAACTTCCAATATAAAATACTAAATAGAATAGTATTTACAAATAAAATTATGTACAAGATGAAATTATGCGATACACCTATGTGTACCTTCTGTGAAAAGTCGGAAGAATCCCTCGAACATCTCTTTCTTCACTGCCACTTTAGCAAAGAATTCTGGTTGTCTGTTGTTCGTTGGCTAAATAGCATGAACATCATTGTGCGGATCTTGAACGACGAAGACATAATGTTAGGTCTTGTCGAGAAAAGAATGCATTGGTCATTATTAAACCACATCATTATTGTCGGGAAATTGATCATTTATCAGAGCCGTTTAATAAAAACAAAACCAAAATTGTGCAATGTTATAGCTAAACTAAAATACATAGAAAGTATAGAACGATCCATTTCGAAAAAGAATGGCAGACACAAGTTTCACGTTGAGAAGTGGCAACCCATAAATAACAACAATAATAATTAGTAAATTGTCTCAATCAATAACAAAACTGGTAGGACACAATTTATAGAGCATATGATACTGGAAATTTTATGTATAGTGTGATGTAAGCACGTCGTAAGAAAGTAATGTTTAAGTCAAGTAATGTGTATGTAGTACAATGTAAAGTAACATACAGCATGGCTATGCAAAACTATAATAAAAAAAAAAAAATAAAATAAAATAAAAAAAAAACCTGTTCAGCTAAAAGAACCGAAATGAAAAAAAAAAAAAAAAAAAAAAAAAAAAAAAAAAAAAAAAACCAACAATAACACTAACACTAACATAAAACAGCGAGGCTTCAATTCATTACATATGCTACTTGGATAAGTTATAGGTAACTAACCCGTTTGAGCTGTGTACGACTTGATCATGGATTCAATTGAACTCAAAAATGGTTATTATAACAAACTGTGTTTTACTATTACTAGAGACAAGTTACACACGAGTCCCTTCCATTACATTTCCTTGCAGGTTTCCATCAAAGAAAATTTTCGACTGGAGGATGAACTCCCAGCTACCGTAGTTGTTGAGTAGAATTCAACTTTCTTAACTGAGACATAAGGCTTTCCCATTACGCACCAATAACAGCATACTGGCCGCTTCTCTTTACTGGTCTACATGAACTTCTTGTAGTACAAGTCAAGGAGGACCGGAGTTGTTTATTTATAAATTAAGGCAGTTTGTACGTATTCGAAGATAAATAAAAAATGTGCTGATCACAATCGGTTAAAGAAGGCAAGTCAACAAAACTGGGACAGAGAACTGATCGTCCATGTGCCTGGTAATTAGACAATTGTAGACGGGTTTTTAATAAACATGTAAGTGAAAAATTGTGTTGGCATCATTTAGTCAAATGAACTCATTCAAAACCGACGCGATCAGGGAAAGGAACTTGATGTTATGTTTTTGCCAGTGCTGAAGGAGACATTTGTTCTTCTTAAATGTGTATGAACTTATTTTCAGTAATAAACTGAAGTTTTTCCTAGGTGACTTCCACCAGGAAAAAAAGAGAGAGCAGGAGTGCAAAGTGACAAGCGAAAAGAACATGATGACAAAGCTAAGATGTCTTTAATTTTACTAAAAGCTTGTTGGAAGATTGTGAAATTGTGAAACGACGTACAAGTTTTTCTTGATGTGGATGGTTCTAGTTAATTGGGTTGATGACAGGTTCCTGGCATTAGCGTGGACGGTTCAAATATGTGAGAACGTTTAAGAAGATTTTACCTTTCTTGAAATTCTCGCTGCAATATACGCAAGAGTCCGGTTAGTGTAACGCAAACACAAGGATTTGCCTTATGAGTACGAGGAAGGGCTTACGACAATATTTTGCTGACTTGTTGGTCTTAACTGATCGCTTAGAGCGGTTTTCAAATGAGTGTCTTAAAACCAAAACCAAAGTAATTACTCTGACCAATCACAGAACTCTCAGACATTCCGATGAACCAATAAGAACTCGAAGCAAATATATGTAGCTGGCGCCAAGCGCGGGGGAAAACGCGTGCGAGCAAATCACGATTGGTTTTGGTTTTACTTTTAATTGGTTAAGAAAGTGGCGCGAGATTTTCTTAGCCAATCACAAAGCGTAACACTTGTGCAAAACCGAAGCAGTAGTGTAATTTTTCTCGACACTCAATTGAAAAGCGCTCTATCTTGTCCTTGTGTTTTTTCATGTCCATACCATTACGATCACCAATACTGCCCCACTCCTCTTCCCGCCATTAACCCGTTTACACCACTTGTGTCTTGTCAGTTCTTATTTTTAGGTTAATGATCAAAATTGTTGTAATTTATATTGTAGAATATATAATATATATAGTAAGCCTTAGCCTAACAGCATCGCCCTTTGAAGAACCTCTGAACAAGCTTAACTAAAATGAAACTTAACTTAGGTGAAAGGTCGGAAGCACAAGAATTAAGATTGACGACCGGGCTATTTTTCAATTTTAGCAATTCTCAAAAACAGTATTACCCGACCGTCTGCACAGTACATTTAGACAGTACAAAAGTTCACAAATACAACTTAATTTTTCTCCGTCTAGAATAACTATCACGACTATTTTCCGAATAAAATACAGTTGTTGCTTGTCAAAAAATGCCCGAGAAACTGATTTGGAAATCAAAATTGCAAAAAATAATACACAAACATAATTGCATAAGGCGACGCGAGTATAAAATCTAAGTCTTGTTTTGTTTACATAAAATCGCTTTTCAATCTATGTAATGAATGAAAAAACACATAAAAATGGACAAACAATCTTCTTTCGAAAAATTTTATTCAAATCTCCATTAGTTTATGTTTAAAAGCAAAACGGACCATTTATAGGTCATCGAGGCCGAGCTGATTGTCTTCGATGAAAGAAATCATGAATTGACAACTGAATTCAAGCACGTTTTAAAAAACCTAATTATTCAAAATTGAAACCTTTTTAAATGCAAGCCAAAATTGCACAATATAGAACAGTATAGTACCGTTCTATCTTCACTCGCGTGGCCTAATGCAAAAAAGTTTGTGTATTTTTTGCAATTTTGATTTTCAAAACAGTTTCTCGGGCAGTTTTTGACAAGCACTAAGTATATTTTATTCGGAAAGTAGTCGTACTAGTTATTTAGACGGAGAAAAAGTTGTTTTTGTGAACTTTTGTACCGTCTAAATGTACTGTGCAGACGGTCGCGTGATAAGCTTACTGTTTTAGAGAATTGCTAAAATTGAAAAATAGCTTTCGTCAATCTTAATTCTAGTGCTTAAGCTTGTTCACAGAGCGACGCTGTTAGGCTAAGCCTATCTATATATATTATTGAAATATCGTTCGTCATTTTACGCTCAAATTCGAAGTGAAGTTTCCCCATACAAATCTTTATAATTTCGCTATTCCGCAACAGTTACCACGACGTTTAAATTACAACGTGTAAACGTCACTTGAGCTTGAGCTACCTGTGGTTCTGATGACAATGAACCGAGGTCAGTCATCGTTTTCGTACCATAAATTCTCAACTTGAAGATATCGCGGGAGACGACGAAGCACCGCCTTTCTAATCTTGTACCGCCAACTTAAAATCAAGATTGGAAGGAATAACCTCGCAGTTCTCGTCGTACACGTTTTGGAACAACCGCGGGCATGACGCCGGCACGACGAAAAAACGAAAAGTGGTCACGTTCGCGAGCTTACGCTATCTTGCAGATATATCGAGCTTTTCTCTCTCCGGGTGTTCAAAAATGTAGCGAGAAGTTGTTAATTGTAATTTTTCTTTCAAACTTACCAGAAAGCAGAGTGAGTTTTTTCGGAGTTTGTTTTTTACTTGTGACGGTTTCGCAATCGAGATCGGATAAACAAAAGACGGTAAATGAATTAACGCATCACCTGACTTCTAGTTTATAGCCATCTTGAATTTCAGTCAGAGTTTTCTGAGCAAAATTTTTATCGTGAGCGGACAGCTTTACCTACGGCCGCCTTGACAAAACTCTTGTGAACAGCTGCTTTTAAGATTCCCTATTTTAGAGATTCCCTATTTTAGAGATTCCCCATTTTAGAGATTCCCCATTTTAGAGATTCAATTTTAGAGATCAATCTCTGACACACAACGTCAAGGAATTTGTATCCGCCAGCTTTACAAGAAGAACGTCAAGTTATACTTGAAAAACTGGTAACCAATTTCTCTGTTAAACACAGATTATAACATTTGTACTAAAGTAATCAAACAAGCGGGATTCCTGACCGCAGTATTTTTAAAAACCTTTTTCTGATCCGGGATACAATCGGCTATGTAAACCATAAACAGCTTTCGGCCGCTGCTATTGTCTGGATCAGGAAAAGGCTTTCTACCGGGTTAATCACGGCTTTTTGCAACGCGGTTTAGAGCGTTTCAATTTCCGGCGCTGGGTAAACATTGTTTACACCAATACTACCTCGTGCGTTATAAACAATGGGTGGTTCTCGTCGGCCTTTTCGCTCGAACGGGGAGTTTATGTCCGTTGTTGCATTATTATTCAGTATTATTTTATTTTGTATAAAATTTTCCACCGCAGAAATATTCTCCCGCAGAAAAAATTACTTGTTTTAATGTTGATATGTATATGATATATATCGGCTTAACAGGAACTTTTTAACAGTGAACTCTCATAACTCATAACTCTCATATAACAGTGAACTCTCATAACTCCGAGGCGACCGACAACAGTCATTTGTATTCCCGATTCAACACCAGACATGTCCTCAAAAGAACCAGAGACTGTCATCATAATACTGTTACGCTTTTACAACAAAGTACAATAATTCACTGACTAGTTTTCTCGTTGTTTATGTTCATATTGGCGCCAGAACAGCAACCATAACTATGGGAATTATACAAACCTCCGGTCAGGAAGTAAAATTGCAGTTTAATACCGATGCCTTGGATTTTATTTATACTTGACCAGAAATCCGCAAACATTTCCTTCCAGCAGAAATTTTAGCTGTCTCCGCAACCCGCAAAAATTTCCTCCCGCAAAACAAATTCAGTCGGACAATCCGCAAAATTTCCTTGTGCACGGTAGCTAAATCAACAAAACTATGACGTCTTTCCCATGCTATTGCACAATCAAACCGTAATAGCAATGACTCAGTAGTCCAAAATAGAAAAAACGCAAAGTTCATGCTATTTTGCTCTGCCATGCCGCTCATATTAAAACACAAACTTTCCTGTCCCATTTAACTTTCTTAAAACGTCTCCATTCGTAAAATACACCGTGAAATTCTCAAACTGCTTTTCCCAAGAAAACGCATTTGACCTATTTTTACCCTTCTAAAGCACAGGCTTTCCAAGCTCAAAATTCGAGTTTACATACGTGGTGTATGCGACAGCTTGTGTATATAGAGAAATGTATGGGAAAATCACGGATTCTCTAAAATTGGGTAAATAACTATCTATTTTGAAATAAAGTTTACCTACCTCAAATGTGTCGCTTACATGTGTCTTGTACCGAATTTGAAGCCATTCCGACGCCATTTAGGGAAGTTATTTGAAGTCGTTGTCTCCCTTTCTAAAAAGAAGGAAAGGCAGACCATTGCATCGATCGCTGGCCAGAGGTCACTCCACAAATCGCTCTCTCCTCAAAAGGAAAAGTCCCAAATCGCAATAAAACCAACAGTTCCATAGAGCCCAATAAATTTCACTACACATACGTGTGCTTCGGCGGTCGAAAGACTCGTAAAGAACGAGATATTTTGCTTTAAATTCGCCTATTCGGCTTTCCAGATGTGCTTGTGACCGACCTCGCGACAACGGTCGTTACTCAACGACAAATATCTGGTTTCATCCTCAACTCTGATTGGTCCATTTGAACCAAGTCACGCGCTGACAACACAACCCTCCACCGGAGGGAAAGGTACATTTTGTCACGAATCAAGTGTCACACAAGGGCTCCCAAGGGATGTTTTCTGAAAGCTGTATTATTCGCAATAGCCAATCACAGCCATGTTTACATATATCGGGGGAAAACCGCGTAAAGATAAATCTGACACCTCCAAGTGCAGAATAAAGCAAAATATTCGCGAGCATTCAAGAGTTTCACTCGACTTTATTCGAAAAATTTCCTTGAATTATCACAATAAGTTCGCTCCATCGTATTAGTTCCCTGCACACATTTGCATCCAAAATGGGCTGAAACCGCAATCAAACAAAATGTAGTTTTTGATCGACGCGATCCGGTGATCGAGCAAACCTTCCTGCCACTTCGGGATATTTTCTGGCAGCAGCTATCTTCGAAATGGCCCTCAACGCAGAGCAAGAAAAAGCGTTGCAGTTTGTGTCGGCGGGTCACAACGTTTTATATTACTGGGCAGGCCGGCGTTGGAAAGTCAAGGCTAGTAACAAGCATTTTAAAGGACTGTGAATCTGAAATCACAAAGTCGTCGTGGTGTGTTCGAGCGGGATTACCTGCACGGTCTACGGCAGTGGATTGACGTCGACTGTACATTCATATTACGGTCTTGGGACGGTTCTGGAGAGCTCATTGGCCACTGCCAGCCTTGTACGACGGATTCGAGACGTTGATGTAATAATTTAGGACGAGGCGAGCATGTCCAGCTCAAGAATCCTTGAAGTTGTGAAAACATTGCACCACAACATAGCAGGCAATGGCAACCTGAACCGGTTTGGCGGAAAACAGCTAGTGTTAGTGAGGAATTCCTACAACTAAGGCCTGTGCCAAGCAGATTTGATGATGGGGCATTCTAGTTTAATTCGTTTGTTTTCAGTGCAGCGGTCTCGCATCGGATCCAACTGGTACGATTGATGAAACAAATTCAAATTCACAAAAACAAATTCACAGGGGGCCCACAGAAACTGTGTGACCGTTGTTCGCATTTTTAAATTTAGAGGAAAAGTATGGGAATATCGAAAAGGTTCATCACTTATCGTAATATACTGCGATGAATATTTACATACAAGATCAAACTAAACGTATTTTTACCTGAAATGTTTGTGGTGTCATTCTTGTACTGAAAACGGCTAATTTAGACGTCCGATGCAAAACCCTTCAAAACGCTAAAATTCGCCGTTTTGAGCTACAAGAATGACACCACACAACATTTCAGGTAAAAATGCGTTTATTTAGATCTTGTATGTAAATATTCATCGCAGTATATTTTGATGAGTGAACCTTTTCGATATTCCCATACATTTTCCTCTAAATTTAAAAATACGAACAACGGTCCCACAGTTCGTGTGGGCCCCCTCTCGCAAATGCATGCCGGAAGCAGCGAATTACTTACAATACAAATTACGAACAATACAGCTTTCAGAAAACATTCCTTGGGAGCCCTAGTGTGACACTTGATTCGTGACAAAAATGTACCTTTCCCTCCAGTGGAGGGTCGTGTTGTTAGCGCGTGACTTGGTTCAAATGGACCAATCAGAGTTGAGGATGAAACCAGATATTTGTCGTTGAGTAACGACCGTTGTCGCGAGGTCGGTCACAAGCACATCTGGGAAGCCGAATAGGCGAATTTAAAGCAAAATATCTCGTTCTTTACGAGTCTTTCGACCGCCGAAGCACACGTATGTGTAGTGAAATTTATTGGGCTCTATGGAACTGTTGGTTTTATTGCGATTTGGGACTTTCCCTTTTCAGGAGAGAGCGATTTGTAGAGTGACCTCTGGCCAGCAATCGATGCAGTGGTCTGCCTTTCCTTCTTTTTAGAAGGGGAGACAACGACTTCAAATAACTTCACTAAATGGCGTCGGAATGGCTTCAAATTCGGTACAAGACACAAGTAAGCGACACATTTGAGGTAGGTAAACTTTATTTCAAAATAGATAGTTATTTACCCAATTTTAGAGAATCCGTGATTTTCCCATACATTTCTCTATATACACAAGCTGTCGCATACACCACGTATGTAGAGTCGAATTTTGAGCTTGGGAAGCCTGTGTCTAAAGCAGCTTTAATGGCTTTACGACAAATGATTGAAATTGATAGGTAGCGTGAGATATCGAAACTTAGGAAGGACTAATACCTTTGCGGTAACGTAATGTGAGATATGACAAGTTCATGACAAGTTCTGACATCCCAATACCCTAGGGAAATTAACAATAGGTCCGGGGGTGCTTTTTAATTGCAACAATGAAAAATTTTGTTGACTTAGGCAAAATAATACCCATAGCCCGCCCCAATATAAAAAAAAATCATGGATCCGCCTCTGAAATCATTATGACAGTACTACCTCATGTGGCACAAGAACAGATAGATGATTTCCAGTTCCTTGTAGGTTGCCTGGGGGAGGGGAGTACTTCCCTTCTGCTGGATGGGGTCGTATTTTCACAACTGGATTGACTATAATGGGGTTACATTTTCAACAGAGTATGGGGTCGCACATTTTCGGGATTTTTAGAGTAAGAAAATTCTGGCAATTTTCTTTGTTTTTTTTTTAGGGGCGGGGGGGGGGGGGGGTAGTTTTATTCTAGTATGGATTTGGGGGATTAAAAACATAAAGTGACTAAGTTTGGATCACAAAGTTTACATCTTCACAAAAGTGACAAATATGGGTCTATAATTGGCCACAGAATAGACTATTTAATAATTGGATCATGAGCTCGAGATTTCTATCTTGTGATACTTGATGAGTTGTTATTGAATAGCAACGACCACTGACAACCGCACAAACTCACTTTCTACAACAGGTTAGATAGTAAGTAGCGTAGCCAATAAGATAACAGCATTCCTGATAGAATGCTAGTAGATTTATACTAAAATGGAATAGGGGCTCTGAGAGGCCAGCAGCACATACCCTGGCAGTGGAAGTTGATCCAAGTACCCCCCTGGGGTAAAATGTTGGCATTAGGTCATATACAAACTTTTACTGACAGGCTTTTTGAGGATTAAATGTTAACAAGGTTCTTTAAAAATATCTGAAGATGATGTTGGATCTTGTTATCTATCTTGAAAGCCTGTTAGCTCTGCAGAGGCTGAAATGGAGTTTGTGGAAAGGGAGAATCTGTTGAGCGAAGCGAGTGCATGCGCAAAGGAACCAATCAGTCTTCATGTCTTTTGCATCTGTACACATCTTGTTTATCTAAATCACCCTAATCCCCCTGAGCTGACGAGGAGATGATCTAAAGCCAAAAAAAAAATTATGTTTACAGAAACAGAGAACAGTGGCCTTCAGCAGGCAAATTTAATACAGTGATAAGAAGTGACATATTTCAGTAGCAGTGAAATATATCACTGATTGATTCACCTGCAAGCTTCTTTGACTTTTGGGATACTTGTAGATCTCCCTTGACCTTTGCAATAACAGTGGAAATGCTCTGCCTGAGCAAAGAAGTCATATGTAGATGCTAAGAGTGATTTTATTTGAAGAGTTGCGCAGAAAGCCACAACACATTTTTCAACATTTCATAAGAGATAATTTTAATTCTCTTTATTTTTTATTTCCCTGTTCTGTCTTAGATGAATTCAAAATGACTGGCTAAGCTTGTATAAAAGGGGAATATTGTACAAGTTTGAAATGTCCAAAAGATGCCATTAGTGAAGTCAAAGATTTGTGTATTAAAACACTATTGATATGTGGTTGTAAGTAACATTAAATAATTTACATATCATTGTCAGCACCTGCACATAAATCTACCTCAGTCAGTATCTGCACATTTAAAAATTCTAATTAAACTCGATTGAAATCCACCTTCACATTTCAAATAGATTCCTAGAATAGCCCAGAAATTTCGAAATTAGTCTTAAATTATTATTTTGTCTTGACTTCTGAATGCAAAAATCTCGGAATTGGCCAGACTAGCCATAAATTGATGACAAGTTTAAACGTCAGCTGATCCAGCGGGTATTCATAAGCCAAAAATCATCCAACGTTCTGATCACGACGATTGTTACCATATTCACGACTCGGAAACTGCCGAAAGTTTAACGATAACATCTAACTACTCGTCGCGAAAGAGAAACGTCCAACTTCTGAAATGAAACAGCCAGAATCCTGCCTTTTCTTGCACCGTGTTCTTCATGGTTCTTCATATTGAAGGCACGTCCGCCATTTTAAAAAAAACTTCGAGCATGAGCAGAACCAACCGGAAGTTCAGATTCTAGCCAATCAAATCCTGCGTCCCCAGAGCCCCTTGGCCCTTGTACTCAGGTTCCGGCGGTTAAGAGGGCCAAGCGGCTCTGGGGACGAGAATACGATCGAATGAAAGCACCAAGCTCCCAAGCTCTTCTCGGTTTCTAAAATGGCGGCGGCTAGACGTCACCAGCTCCCACTCGACAGGAATCGCAGGATTCTTTTTGTTCATGTTGTACGATTAAACGGCTCTGATCTAAAAGCCATCTCGTGAATACGAAACTACGTAAGATTGATTTTAGCTGTTCTTGATGTTTTGTGTTTCAAGCTTTTGATAATCCTTTAACTCTTTTCACAACCTAGAATGTTTGCAGATGACACCAGCTTAACCTATGCCAGTGTAGATTTAAAACACATAGGTATTGTCTTAACTTTGATTTAAACAGGGTGTATATATGGCTATCAGCCAATAATAATTTCTGCATCGTCCTCGATGCGGACAGGGACAATAAAATTGAACTACTACGATGCAATACATATATGTGCGTATATTAAAAGACTAAACACAATGTATTACTATACCATAGTCAGACTCTATGAGTATAAAAACTTTGAGGAAGACTCGTAAAAACTAAAACTTGCAGAACTAAAAGAGGGTTAGATTGGGCTAGCTTCAAAGGTTTTGTAAATGCTTAATGTTCAATCATAACAAATTAATCAAAACCAAAATGTAAGTTCATTAGAAAAAAAGAAACGTTCGACGAAATTACAGTCCCACTTCTGCACGACCGGTGGAAGTGTAAGTTATTATATAATTGTAAGCGCTTTCCGGGAATTCTTCCCCGCATTGACATGTGAACAGTAATTTAAGCTGTTCCTTTCTTTATGGAAAACAGCTTATACAAATTAAATGATTACATCTGAGGACTGTCCAGTCAGGGACTTGGCTGCACTTCCTTTTGTAGCAGAAGATACAGATCCACTTAGCTAACTGGTGGATATGACGTGAATAATCCATAACTTAACATATCAAAATAGTTCAAAGTTAAGTGTGTATCAATGTTCAGCAATGTTCCTTTGCTTTGTGGCTCTTGTCTCTTTTAATGTTCTTGAAGTTGAAGATCAAACTGCTTTTCTTGGATTGAAGGTTCCTTGTTTTGGAAGCGCACTTTTGCTTGTTTTAACTGGCCTTTGAACACTAACCGTAAACTTTGTGAGGCTTGGATGATTCAGCTTTAATGGCTTGAATAGCGGGAACAGGAAGATTGCACTTATCGTGGGAAACGCCACCCACTAGACTGGCTATCGTAATACTGATATAATCTGTATAAATCATTGATCATGGTACAAGTGATGAGCACTTGAGGCGGGATTGTCAAAGATTTGTGATGCAGGTGTAACGGAGTTAGGTCCTTGAACTTGGTTCCCACTGAATATACGTAATTGTGAAGGTTTAAAACAGCGTTAGTAACACCATTAGGCACTCGGGGCAGATGGCCAAACTGGCCTTCATTCCAATAACGCTGACGTCAGATGCAAAGTTCTACACTGCCAGGGGTGTAACGACTAACGGACCAGCGCTTGTACTGATGGAACCAAACGTTCACGCAAGAAGGAAACTTCCACCAACATGAACCAAGGGTTGAAGTGATCACAGTTGGGCGCAGGGAAATGACTACTTGTAAAGGACAGTTTCAATTCTGGATTCCATACAAACACCCAAACATTGCAAGCTAGTAACTGGTCTTAATACATTTTTTAGGACAGAAAAACCTCTTTCACTACTGAAACACTTATGTAACGCTTCTAAAGACATTTTCTGCTTCGAATTTAATTTAATAGAATTCAAGTAATTAAAGCAAGGTCTGTATGCTGGAGAAGCCCTGTAAAACACTTACCCGATATGCTAAACTTAAGTGGTGTCAGGTACCGGGATCGATGCCCGGGTTCTCCACCAATGTAATGAGGCCTCGCTTGCTAAACAAGAGGTTCCAGGAGTCTTCTTTATTGGGGACTTCTCGCGTAGCTTCAAGCTTGTTCAATGTAGGTTATAAGGCTGCAAGATTGGTCGATTGATCAGACTACAAGATTTGTCGACCGGCTAGACTACTGATTACTGATTACTGATTACTGATTACTCGACTGAAACAAGCCTACCTATATAGTACTATTGTAGACATGATTGGGTTCGCGGACCGTGCGAACTTTTAATGCATGTCCGGTGGCCTAACAAAGCGAGTAAAAGAAACATCTATACGGCTGTCGATGACAAGTACTAAAGAACCAATGGAATACTAGAGCTAATGATACAGCTAAAACTGTAAAATTGGACTAGACAGGAACCCTAGTGCGTGTAAGCATGCCTACTTCAAGAACCGACATTCAAGTATAACAAATCCATAAAGTATACGACGCTACTCAAAAACCTAAGAACTACCAGTTTGGGCTAAACCTTCAATAACCTTGGACTATGAACGCGAATCATAAAGAAACCCTAAACATGAGAGAAACCTTAAGCATAACAATTCAAACGACTTAATACTTCACAACATTCCTTACTTAGACAGTCGAGAATAACAACGGCATACTTAGCGATTAGGTAATAAGCTGAAATTACTCAAACGCCATTTTGGCTTCTTAACAGTATTTACGCCATGTCTTTTGCCTTCCAGGTTATAGTATCCTCGACTGGGCTTTCCGTTTTGGATTTCAAGTCTGACAAGCCAGCCTCTACTCTTTCCATACCTGGCTCAGGGGCATGCAGGAATATTCTCCATTCCGTGGGTTTCTGTGTTCTTATCTTTAGATGACTTTAATAGGTTACTTCCCGGCTGGGTGCGCCTTAAGGAGGCTCGTACCCATTTCTCAAGTCCACACCCTTTCAATTTTAATGAGCCATATCTTTTGTTGTAGCGCATAAAAAGTCAAGCCACTTGGCATGCAAACACACAATACATTGAACTTAATGGGAGTATTGGATTTGTTTACATCGGTGCTTCCATGGCAACGGAATGGTGATCCTCCGAAATTTACAAGTTGCGGAGTTTCTCTAGATCAAGAGAAATTTTTGTAAAACCCGCTAGTGGACTAGTTGATTAGAACATGGGCTTCAACTGGACAAAGTTTGAAAGAAATGTATGAAAGCGTTTTTGAAATTTTTGGGGATGAAGTTTTGGGGATTATAATTACGGAGAAAAGCATACTATCGACATAATTGACTAATATCTGAAGAAAACGATGCGCGATGGGAATGTCGTTTCATCTCATAGTAGTTTGATTCCATTTGAAATGGTGTGTGAAAAAGTGAGGGGGTTGCTTTGGCCGATTGCGAGAAAGAAGGATTTGATTAGCGTGCGTTCAGCTTCTCTTGTTGCCATTTTTGTATGTAATTTGGACTACGCCTAGAAATGTGATGATAATTTGAAAACCGCGAGATAATTTTTTTTAAAAATTTGACAATCTCGAGATTAATCATCAATTTATATATATGGCCTGCAAGTTTCAAGGACATTGAAGACATGCAAGGCAATAAAATGGGGCCTCCAATGTACCAATTTTAAACCGCAGATTTTGTGTTTACAAGTGAGCGTCCTCATTATTCACGAGTATTGTTTTCAAGTTTCATATGCACGTGCAAAACTTCAGAAAAAAAATTATTTGCATCGAACAGAACGCTCGATTGCTTTCCGAAGAATTTCCCGAAACATGCTAATAACTGGCTTGCGTTACGAATAGTAAACTATCCAACACTGCATCCATTGTCGAACCGCAATAAGATTGGGGATAAATTTGGCGACCCGACAATGGTCACAGTGCGAATGTATGGGAGGGTGGGTGGGGAAATGAATTCCGCCGTCAGCCCCAGGACTTGCCCGTATGTAAACCGCATCGCCTCGTACTTGCACAATCCCCGCCGCACTGCAGTTGAGCCAAAGTGATAATTTATTCATATGTACTAATCTTATATGCGTTACTTTAATGTATGCAGTGTGAATAGCAAACTATCCAACACTGCATCCATTGTCGAACCGCAATAAGATTGGGGATAAATTTGGCTCCCATCCCTTTGTGTCATTCAGTGCCCTTCTGTTTACCATACTAACGATGGGCTCCTCCCCAATACTAATAACTAACTCAGGAGGCCATCGATAGGTTGCCCAAGATATCTACCCTGCAACGTAGTCGTAACTCCCCAACACTAAACCCCAAACCTAAACCCAAACCTTAACCCGATAGCCCTGGTGGGAGAGACTGTCCACCTTGACTCACAGACGTTTCTTCTCATGAGGTCTCCTCCCTGGGCTGTCCGAACGCACACACAAACCGTTTCAATTGATTAATGTCTTGCCAAGTACTGATAGGCTGTGCATCCGCATTCGAGGCCAGCCTCGCCGGAGCCCCAGTTGAGTTCCAAACCTTCGCCAGAGGTGGTCGTCACCTGACTTGTCAGCGAGAACAGACTAGTAAGAGTCCTTGAAGACATACCGAAGCAAATCCGTCACCGTATTTGACGAGAAAGGCTTCTTCAGCATCCACAAGTTTAAGTACCGCGCATCGTGACACACTCTCGGCTTCGTGGGTTCAACCGTTACGGATAGTACTAAATTAGGTGGTTTACGTGACCAACCTTACCCACGACCAAGATCGCACCGGTTTGCAGGCGACGTGAAAGCGTTTTCCGGATAGATTTTCCAAATTGTTTACAGGATACGTTATTCCTCAGTGAATATTCTGTGGGTGGCCGGTCGGAATTGTGACGTTTGCCGTTGAACGCCCCCAGTTTAAAAGGAACATCCCTCATCCACAGATTTAAAAATCGTGCGTCATGACATAATCTGGGCTTACTTGGTTCAACGGTCAGCGGCAAAACTAGGTGCGGTAGTTCAACTTCACTGGTTTTTCCCATCAACGTTATTGCCCCTGTTTGCAAACGTTCAAGCAAAGTTTCCCTTACAAAGTGAGCAAAAGGCTTACAGGCGGGGCTATTTTTAAAAAACTCTGATGGCGGGCGGTCTGATTGATAGTGACGGCCTTTAAAGCTGCCAGAGAATGGCTGAAAAAAAAACTCAAAAATGGAAACTCCATCGCGGATCCAACTTAATATCTTAACTTCTTCCGGTGAAGGGTTGTCACCCACAATTCTGCACCATTTATCGTAGTGTTTGTGGAGTTCACCTGCACGAAAGGCGTTTGGATCTCTAAATAATAATATTGCTGGGTCCGCTAATTCTTCTCCATTTATCACTCTGTGTATGCATTGTTCTGAAAATTCCCGGACTGTCACCCCTGAGCTAACCTCCAGTGACGTTCCCATCCAATCCACCGACGTGATTGGCTTTTGCGGCATCTTTGCATATTGTGCCACTTTTTCATCGAACTATGGGTCAAACTCCCATTCCCAGGGGAGACTTGTGGTGATCTGGGTATGAAAACAAAGGAATAATAATAAAAAAAGGGAACCGAGGTTAGCAGAGGGGTGACAGTCATGACCCAGCAATAGACTGGGGGAGTGTGTTTAGATACTCTTTTTCACAACTGCCACTTCTCTGCTAGAGGAAAAGGAGGAAGAAAATTCCTAAAACGAGAGGCAAGGGTGAATAAACGATTCATTGCCACATTATACAGTATTTATTGAAATACAGCATTACATAGTCAGCAATTTCTGACGCAATAGTAAACAAATTCTGTTCTTTGCGATCTTAGATATAACCCATGTTCATTTGTTATTATTAATGTTCCTAGGTTGGGAAGCAGGTTCAGACGGGCGTCCGCGCTGTTCCCTCCTTCTTTTGAAACAATTGACAGCGATATGCCCAAGCTTCCCACAACTATAGCAGCGAACATATGGGGCATTTGATCTCCTCGCATGTGACAGTGGCATTGGTTGCGGCTGACTCCTGTTGCTCTTCTCAACTTTTGCCATAATACCCAATATCTTCTCATGGTCTTTATCACCTAGCAATGGCAAGAGAAAACTCCGGAAGATATGGTTAGGCTGGTCCACTTTCGTTCTCAAAGCTTCGTAGGTCAAACGGAAGTAGCCCTCCTTCTCGTGGCGTACATCGCGAGCGGTATTCTTAAGAGCTTCCAGTAACTCTAGGACCTCGTGCTTATTAAACTCCACAATGGGACGGGAGGCGAGATTTTTAATTTTGTTGAGGAGGCTGTCCACTGATGAACCGGAGAAAATATCCATATCCGCTCTCATTTCATCGTACTTTTTCTGTAAGGCCTATAATTCCAAAAGGAAAAGGCAAGATACTCTCAGACGCTTTATAATCGTAGAACTAGTTCATACGTATTCAACATATCTGCGCCCATAATACATTCTCTCACCCGATTGCCAATATTTTTTTTTTACTTCCGCGGCCAATATTATTCACATTTGAAAATCACAACAAACGCCTATAGGGTTTCACTTCCGTCGCCAATAATATTCACATTTGCAAAATAATAACAAGCTCTTTTTGAGTTCCCCTTCCGCGGCCAATCTTAACCACGTTTGAAAAACTCATAACCAACGCTTATAGAGTTTCACTTCCTTAGCCAATAATATTCACATTTAAGAAATCATAACAAATTTTGACGAGTTTCAATCCGTGGCCAATAATATTCACATCTTCCAGAACATAACAAACAATTACGAGTCTCACCTCCGTGGCCAATAACATTTCACATTGGCATATAACAATCTCTTACGAGTTTACTTCGAGGCCAATAACATATCACATCTGCATAAACAAGCTCTTGCGCGTTACACTTCGTGGCCAAAAACTTATCACATCTGCATAAACAGACTCTTGCGCGTTTCACTTCGTGGCCAATAACATATCACATCTGCATAAACAGACTCTTGCGCGTTTCACTTCGTGGCCAATAACATATCACATCTGCATAAACAAGCTCTTGAGCGTTTCACTTCGTGGCCAATAACATATCACATCGGCGTCAACAAACTCTTGTTCCGTGGCCAATAACATTTCACATTTGTATATAATACACTCTTACAAGTTTCACCCCCGTGGCCAATACCATTTCACATATCTCAAGGGGTTCCGTAGTCAGCCGAAAATATGACCATTATTTGCAATAACAAACTCACAAGGAGTTCTTACTCCGCGGCCGACGCAATGGCCATTATCGCCAACAATAGACTCTTACGAGTCAACTCCGCGGCCAATACATTTCACATATCTCAGGAGTGCCGTGGTCAATATAAAACATGACCATTATTTGCGATAACAAACTCACAAGGAGTCCTAATTCTGTGGCCTACGCAATGGCCATTATCGCAAATAAAAAACTCTTACGAGTCCACTCCGGGGCCAATAACATTTCCCATCGCGCATCACTCTCAAAAGAAAGTATTACTCCCGTGGCCAACAACACTTAATAAAATAATAATTTCAGAACTAATACGTGTTAAAGCGAAAATTTAGCTCAAGTTTTCCCTCCGTCGACAAGCCCTGGCCTTGTGGTGCGGGATTCTGCCCTTGCTAACAGATTGATTTATCTAGCTCTCCCTGGCGGTTAAGCCTGTCTCGCTGCATGTCGGACTCCTTGTCCCGATGCTGGTTGAACTCCTTGTCCAGCGTCCGGTTTAACTCTCTGAGCTGCATTTCCCGCAGCTGGATGAACTCCTTGAACTCCTTGTTCCGCGGCTGGTAGAATTCTTTGAGGTATCTGTCTCATGGCTGGTTGAACAACCTGAGCCGCATGTCACACGGCTGGTTGAATTCCTCGAGCTCCTTGTTCCGCTGGTGGCTGAACTCCCTGAACTGCTTGTCCCACTGCATGTTGAACTCTTTGACCTCCTTGTCCAGGTACTGGATATTAATTATACGTCTGCTATCAGAAAATAGAAGAAGGGAACGAAGAGGCAAAAGAAATCCTTCGACGCGTCAGCGTACAACCACGCCGCACTGCAGTTGAGCCAAAGTGATAATTTATTCATATGTACTAATCTTATATGCGTTACTTTAATGTATGCAGTGTGAATAGCAATGACAACAGCACTGATGAAGACAACTTCACGAAATGAAATGAAATGAAATGAAACGAAATGAAACGAAATGAAACGAAATGAAATGAAATGAAATGTCACGAAATGTCACGTTTCATCAAGTGCCGGATGCAGAAATAACACGCTATGACAATGGTTTATGATTGTCTCACTCTGGTTATTTGTTGCAATCGGTGAAGCATCTGTTCCTTATTAGCGCAAAGCAGAATTCTCAGCTAAAATATAAAGTTGTCACGCTGTTGTTGCGTATGACATATTAAAGAAACGCTGTTTCTGCATTTCGTTTATAAATTTCCAAATTGAGATATGTTCTTTTGTCCTGC
This sequence comes from Cladopsammia gracilis, assembly GCA_022457155.1. Lineage (NCBI taxonomy): Eukaryota > Metazoa > Cnidaria > Anthozoa > Scleractinia > Dendrophylliidae > Cladopsammia > Cladopsammia gracilis. Next base: position 474,133 of record JAJGOT010000214.1, on the reverse strand, counting down.
AATTTTAAAGAGACCCTCGGTATGGCTGCTTTACAGCGTAATAGCGCGACATCGAGTGCGTAATGTTATTACAAATCTTAAGCCAGTTATTAGCATGATTCGGAAAATTCTTCGGAAAGCAACCGAGCGTTCTGTTCGATGCAAATAAATTTTTTGCTAAAGTTTTGCACGTGCATATGAAACTTGAAAACAATACTCGTGAATAATGAGGACGCTCACTTGTAAACACAAAATCGGCGGTTAAAAATTGGTACATTGGAGGCCCTATTTTATTGCCTTGCATGTCTTCATTGTCCTTGAAACTTGCAGGCCATATAAATTGTTGATTAATCTCAAGATTGTCAAATTTTTAAAAAAAATTATCTCGTGGTTTTCAAATTATCATCACATTTGTAGGCGTAGACCAAATTACATACAAAAAAGGCAACAAGAGCAGCTGAACGCACGCTAATCAAATCCTTCTTTCTCGCAATCGGCCAAAGCAACCCCCTCACTTTTTCACACACCATTTCAAATGGAATCAAACTACTATGAGATGAAACGACATTCCCAACGCGCATCGTTTTCTTTAGATATTAGCCAATTATGTCGATATTATGTTTTTCACTGTATTTATAATCCCCAAAACTTCATCCCTAAAAATTGCAAAAACGCTCTCATACATTTTTTCAAACTTTGTCCAGTTGAAGCCCATGGTCTAATCAACTAATCTACTAGCGGGTTTTACAAAATTTTCTCTTCATCTAGAAAAACTCCGCAACTTGTAAATTTCGGAGGATCACCATTCCGTTGCCATGGAAGCACCGATGTAAACAAATCCAATACTCCCATAAAGCTCAATGTACTGTGTGTTTGCATGCAAAGTGGCTTGACTTTTTATGCGCTACAACAAAAGATATGGCTCGTTAAAATTGAAAGGGTGTGGACTTGAGAAATGGGTACGAGCCTCCTTAAATGTTGCTCGACTTATTATTCATTGCCTCTCGGCCGACGTTTAGTTTATTTTCCTTCCCGGCCGCTTTAACGGCATGAGATGCCACTTGTTTTGTTTGTTACCTCATGGCCGATATCATTAGCGCATTTTTATACGATTTTTGCTCCAGTCTTGCCGGCGTGAGAAGTTATTAATTTGTTACATCACGACCGATGCTTATTGTGTACAACATAGCGCATTTTATAATGATATTTTTCCGGCATGAGAAGTTGCTTTGGCTTTGTCTGTTTCCTCATGGCCGACGTTTATTATTTGCTTTAATAGTGTGTTTTCTTTGTTCTCCGACGTGAGAGCGGGCCCAAAAGTCTTCTGCTCTGGTCACGAGTTAATTGCCATTATATTTTGTTCTCGTGACAACTTGTTTGAGGTTGCATACGCTCTTGTTTATGTTTGAGCTGGCCCAAAAGGCTTCTGCTCTGGTATTGAGTTAATTAGCATTTTATTTTGTTCTGGTGGCGTTTTGTTTCCTGTTTGTATACAGTCCTTTGATTAAACGTTGTCACTGATCGGTCTTACCCCTACGCGACCAGACCGAAAGGGAGTATGGGTGAATTAAAATACATGATTAATTATTCTCTATCGCGTTTACAATGGAGAACAAAACTCACGTTTGTCTTCGCGTGCTACGCAAAGACAAGAGTCGCTTCGATACATATTCCGTTAAGGACGTTCTGTATTTTGATAATGTGCAGCTATTGAATTTGAATTGATTTCTCTCCATAATCCTTTTCGGTCTGGTCGCGTAGGGATGAGACCGATTTCAATGACAACGTTTAATCAAAAGACTGTATGTTGTTGTCTTGTGCGTAGAACGGACCTAAAAGGCTTTTGCTCTGGTCACGGTTAAATTTACATTTTATTTGTTCTCGTGAAGATTTGTTTGTTGTTGCATATGCTGTTGTCCTATGTTTAGAACGGACCCAAAAGGCTCTCCACTACGGGTTACATTCCCGGCCGCTCACCGCCTTGTAGTTTTGGCAAATGCGTTTCTTGTGCGGATTAGAGGAATTTCGCTGACCTTCATGTTTTCTTTAATTCCGCCTTGGATTTTGTCCTATTTCTAGTTCGGGATTCTGTGCCAGGTTCACTATCTTTGAGCTTGGTGTTTTGGTTATTTTGAGTGTGGGTGCTCTATAAGATTACGTGCTCCTGAGATAAAATGTTTTGAGCGAGGTCCCCCTTAAGATTAAGTGTTCCTGAGTTGGTTAAGTGTTCCTGAGTTGGGGTGTTTTGAGTTTGGGTGCTTTTGAGATTGGGGTGATATTGTTAGATGTCTGGTCAAGCCTGTATATTTCATCCATATGGCCGCCAGATTTCCATATCTCAACTAAGGAGTGCGGGTGAGACCGGTGCAAATAGAATACTATTTTTGGCTGACTAGATCTTCTCCAGATCCTACGTACACCAGCAGCATTTTCGTTTGCGGTCCTTTGCTTCTTATTTACTTCAAGAAGGTCCTCCTCCATTTCTGAACGTCAGTGCAGCAGTGACTGATTTCGGACGAGATGGAACTACCCCCCACCGCCCCCCGCCCCCTTGCAAAAAGACTGGTATTCCTCTGATTGAAAGCTTTGAGAAGTCGCCTGCTACAGCCTCGTTTCCAGAGCTCATCAACGCGTTACCAAGCAAGAGAACTCATACAAGCTTGAGGCCGAGCGCGATAGCGCGAGAACAGAGTTTAACGCGGTGCGCGTGGAGGTGTGGAAATAATGCACTGCGCTCGGTGGACGCATCGCGTTTTTTGTATCCTTCCCAGGACGTCCCGCGCACCCTGTTTCCCGCGCTAGACCGGCGCCTGAGGACGAGACAGCAGCTGATTTTAAATTGATTTGTGATTGGTTCGCAGATGCCGGAAACAATAAAACATTAACTACAGACGACTCTCGCTATAAAGACATTTAGGTGTAGTAGACTGGTGCACGGAAGTCAGAGGAGAGTTGAAGTCCTGGGGCAAGGTTCATCAGCTAACTTTATAAGAGGTTTACAAGTTGATGTGGACGAGGTTTGTTAGCTGAGAAACTCCGCGCTTTTTTAATTGTATGCTTAGATCTGAGATCTATCAAATTTAAGTGATAGCTAAGAAATGGATCAAATCTTATACTGGTAGCTGAGAAATGGTTGAAAATCTAACTGAAATTAAATGAGATTCAACACTCCATCCAGACACAATTCTTTGTGTGGCCCTAACACTCCTCACTCGCTCAGCTTTTTTACGTCCGAGTGTACGAAATACCCAGTTAAAAGGCGAACAACATACAACTAACGAACATATAAAAGGTAAGTCGCCATTTTGAACAGAAAATAAGGTGTGAATATTTTATGTGAACTGGCCTTAGACGTCTACCAGTACCAGCACCAGCAAGCACGATATACTTAATGTAAATATTTTTATTAATACTCAGATATTAAGATAGGTAAATATACTTTAAATTTCACTACAAACGTTTATTTATAGTGTAATTAACGGACCGTGGACCTTTAGTTTCGGAATTCTACCGTAACATATTTATTTGTCTGTCTGTCTGTCTGTCTGTCTTGCTATTATTCACTGGCCGTGTTTTCACGAGGCGGTTTTTCTCGCTTAACATTCCTATAGGTAATTTGTTTACTGACCGCGTTAAGCAGCTTAAAAAATTTATGCGTTTTCACGGACAGAACTTTATTCATTTTTCTTATACCATGCGCGATATATTTTCTTTTGTTAAAACAATAGAAAATTAGAACACAAAAGAACGACAATACAATGCCCTTTTTTATCTCGTTAATGCGCGTGCGCATTAAGCGAGATTTCGGAGTCAGTCACGAAAAAAGGGACAAAAGTTGTTAACAAAATTTTGTGGACTTTTGTCCGGGGGGTTTCTTCCTTCTTCTTTATAGAAGCTATATTAGGGCATTGAAGATATGGTTAGTTAAACCGGTTAGGATTTCAAGAAGAGCGTCACATACTGCACCTAAAATTTTTGGGGAGCACCGCCGGACCTATTGTTAATTTCCCTAGGGTATTGGGATGTCAGAACTTGTCATGAACTTGTCATATCTTACATTACGTTACCGCAAAGGTATTAGTCCTTCTTAAATTTCGATATCTCACGTTACCTATCAGTTTCAATCATTTGTCGTAAAGTTAAAAGGGTAAAAATAGGTCAAATGCGTTTTCTTGGGAAACGTAGTTTGAGAATTTCACGGTGTATTTTACCAATGGAGACGTTTTAAGAAAGTTAAATGGGACAGGAAAGTTTGTGTTTTAATATGAGCGGTATGGCAGAGCAAAATAGCATGAACTTTGCGTTTTTTTCTATTCATTGCTATTACTGTTTGATTGTGCAATAGTATGGGAAAGACGTCATAGTTTTGTTGATTTGTCCGACTGAATTTGTTTTGCGGGAGGAATTTTTTGCGGGTTCCGGAGACAGCTAAAATTTCTGCTGGAAGGAAATGTTTGCGGATTTCTGGTCAGAATTCAGACTTTTGGAAGCGAGTTTTCACATTAAAATCCAAGGCATCGGTATTAAACAATTTCACTTCCTGACCGGAGGTTTTTATAGTTCTCCTAGTTATATGGTTGCTGTTCTGGCGCCAATATGAACATAAACAACGAGAAAACTAGTGAGTGAATTATTGTACGTTGTTGTAAAAATGTATCAGTATTATGATAACAGTCTCTGGTTCTTTTGAGGACGTGTGTGGAGTTGAATCGGGAATACAGATGACTGTTGTGCCGGTCGCCTCGGAGTTATGATAGCAATATAGGCACTGTTGAAAAGTTCTTGTTAAGCCGATATACATCATTAAAACAAGTAATTTTTTCTGCGCGAGTATATTTCTGCGGTGGAAAATTTAATACAAAATAAAGTAATACTGCATAATAATGCAACAACGGACAACCTTGCCTGTATCTCGGATCAGAAAAAGGTTTTGAAAAATACTGCGGTCAGGAATCCCGCATGTTTGATTACTTTAGTACAAATTTTATAATTTGAGAAAGTGGGGCGCTAAGTTTCATGATGTCACTTTCCGAGAAACTTGATAAAGAGTGTACAGCTATCATGCTGGAGATTCAAACATTTCAAACCGGATGTAATGATGCTATACTTCTGACAATGGAGATACTGCCTAGCTCCGAGAAACACATTACACTTACACGCGGAATAAACTCTGAGGAGCTATTAAAAAACAATTGCAAGATCCCACTATTCCAATATATGACTATCGCATAAGACTTGGATCTTAATAGAATATTTTACGAAATTTTACTGCGGTCGTGACCCCGGGGGTCGTCAAGAAGACACTGTCAACACTATATTTTGAGGTTTAAAGCAGACCCATTTAATCTCTAATAGTTACTAAACACATGATACCGGAAATAGAAAACTCTCGACTTTCGAATAAAAAAAGACAGAACTACTATATATTCGCAAATAACCCATTCATGTATAACATTAACTTATGCCGCCATTTCTTTTTCAACTCTCCACAAAAGAAAAATCAATGTCCGCTTCACTTTCCAAAACATTTCATATCGATATCGATAACAACATCCAACTGCGTGAAATATTTCCTTTAACAAGCATTGACAACTAAGAGGAAAACAGATATTTCAGCCCACCCACATCTGACGTCTGAGTTATCAAAAGTTTCTTTGCTTTTGTTGATAATTTTGTCCGACGGATTATGAATGTTCTGCGATACCTTGTTATCTTTGTGGAATGTCCGGTTTCCGGAAGATTATAAAGAACAGGAAAGAGCGAATCTCAAAACTGTCTTAAAAATGAAATTAACGTTGGAAAAATATATATTTGCTCAATTCTTTCTTTGAGGAATAGAGGAATTCTAAGGATATGCACTTTTTTGTCTTGACTTCCTGACTGAATTTAAGTCTTAAAATAGCAATGAATATGCGTGAACGGACTCTGATCGATCAATGACAGACATTGTAGCGACCATAGGTCATGGATCAGTTCTTTTCTTCTTTAAAATCTCCGTAAAATTCTTAGATGTTTATATCTTATATATAAAGATCTACAAACGCGGATAAGCGTAAACATTTATCCGATGCGTTGTGGCACACATCAAAGATTTAAATTGGATGATCCCACAGGCAGACTAATCGTGATGTGAGTGACATCAAATACAGATTCGAAGCCAGTACACAGTAATGAAATATACTAGGTAATAATACGATTTGTCACGGAATTGATAAGCGATAGAAACATCGAAAATATTACACACTAAAGTCTTCTCACCTTTACTTTATTGTCTCTTGATGTATCCTGACCGGTTTAAATGCATTTTTACAACTTTTCTCACTCGCCCCACTATCCACTATAAAAGAAGGGAAGGCTGGAGACCTCTGAGCGAACCCTCGCCACGCGAAAGCCAATAAATTCTAAACAATTCAACTCAAGCTCCCCGAATTGCCACCAGTGAGACCGCAGGTTAAATGTCTACCCGTGCGATTCGTGCTAGCTTCCAAATTCCCTTTCACGGTCTCTAAAAGGGCTCCGTTTTGGAGCGATTCTGGCCATCTTCGCTTTGCCATTGTCTGCAATCCAAACGGCTGTACCACGAAATTCGAATACTAAAGCTTAGCGACCGCGTCACAGAGACAAAATGACATTCACCCGAGGGGAGGGTCGTTACTTTTGCCCTCGCGCAAATTGACACCGTCGGGGGAGCCACACGCGTGACCTGTCACTTATTTGTCTTTATTTGATAAAGTGCAATTTTTCATCAAGATCAAAAGAAAAGTCTCTTTTTAAAATAAAAATGCTCGAAGGAAAATTATTAAGCTTGTTAAAACCAATTTGCGCCAAAAAATCAAAAATCAAAGGTCACGGATATGTATGTGTATACCGGGAGTCTAGGGTGTACTCTAACTGCACGTCCGATCCAAGAGAGAGGAAGATAGGGGCCTTGGGAACGAGGTTGGTAGACGTTTCAATAACAAATTGATCATTACATGTAAAACAGACCGTTGGCCGTCGGGTGTTGATATCAACGATATGGTCAATAATGTTTAATTTTTATTGGTAAATTGCACAACCTTCTAAAGTCGCTGTCGTAATTTGTCGTATTTTTGAAGCGGAATCGAGCCGCTTCTCGCTGTTCAGAACGTCTCATGTCGGCAATTTTCGGGGCCACGTCGCTTGTCGTTTTTACCAAGGCTTCTTTAAGCCGAGATGTTTTGAAAACAGCTTCGGCTATAAAAGGAAACGAAATCTAATCACCAGCTCTATTCCTACAAGAGACACCATTCTGCCCGAAGGTACACAATTTTTTAGTTGACGGAAAAAGCGACAAGTAAAATATTTTCATTTGCCTTTTTTACAATAGTCTACCTTAGTGAAGTATTTAGATAAAACATTCCTTTTTTACTGAAGTCTTTTTACTGAACTTATTCACATGCACAAAGTTCTTGTTTTGTCTCATACATCCACATATACACTGCACATATTAATTGGCTGTTTAAAAACATTGCTAGTAAATCAATTTTAATCCCAAATGAAAATCGTTGCAATATGTTTTAGTTTTGTTTAAATATCAATAAATAAAGATAGTAAATATTTTTTAACCTTCGAACATCTTTCCCAAATTTCGATTGATAAGAAAATCGCCATTGTAATGCCATACAAGTCATTGCTACTAAAATACTGTGACTGATACAAAACATAGAAAATTAACTAAGTAAAAGGGCTCTCTAAAGATAGATTGAATCTAAGTAGTTTTGCCACCCCCATCCCTCCTCATAATTTCCCCCCGTAGCAACCAAATTGGCCTCGGCTCATTCGCTTAATATAATCAAGTTGAAGTTTCCCCTCTACTGTAAAATGAAGACTATTTTGAACAAATACGCTAAATTAACATGAAAATTATTTACATTCATACTCGTGATTATTTTGTTGCTCATGACTTTTATTGATTTGGTGGCTCCTAAAAGAGCCCTTAAGTCCTCTATGACTGCAATGTCTAACTCTACGATTAGACCTACAGGTATTTTCAATCTTTCAACTTCAATAAACCATTTAGCAGCTTTACACATATTACCTATCACGTCTTTACTACATTTACCTATCAAAGGCACCCAACTTTTCCAATTCTTTTTGTTGTTGTTGTTGTTGTTTTTTATTAACCTTACATTCTCTCGCATTAACGAGATGGTTTTAAGAGCCCTTGGATTGTTGTTTAATTGCCGACAAGCTTAAGCGACCTGGTTTGGTGGCTTAAATTTAATGAGAATTCTATTGTAGTTCGCGATCGCCGACTCGCTTAACTTTAAGCGAATTGGACAAGCAACTGTTTTCACGAGATTTCCGACTGTCACTCGCTCAGCGACTTGAAAATTCGCTGAAATTACATTGTATCAGAGATTAACATAATCATGTATTATTATTCTATAAAATGTAAAGACCGGCCGGTTTTAACTAGGGCTCTTAATCGCATTTGAAGTGCAATTGGTGCGTACTTGTAGTGTGAACTCCTTTCTGAGAGCGTTTTCTACGTCTGACCAGGGCGCTGAAAAGAATGGATTCTTTACAACGCCCTGGTCTGACCTACGTTTCAATAGAAGCACTCATCTGATTTATTTACAGGTTTAAATCTCTTTGTAAAAAATTATCAAAGAGGTAAAAATTAATATCAGCTGAATGTAATTAAAAAGTTTAATAATTTGCAGTAGTTCGTTTTCTATAAGCTCCATGTTTCCGTTCTTTTTTTTTTTATCAAAAACGTCTTTTTGAATGGCACGTGCTGTTGGTTTCTGCGGATTCACCCAAGTGTAGCTCGCGTACTTGGAGTGTGAACATTCTAATGACCGCACTTTTTGGTTTCTTTGTTGCCCTGGCGATAAGCGTAAAACAAAAGGATCCATGCGCAGCTCACAGTAAGATCTACCCCTCACTTGGGAGCGCACTTGACCAATGACAGTACAGCCTTGCAGCTAAAAGTACGTGGGCGCGCAACTTTGAATTCCACAGGGAACGAGCTGTCTGCGCGTTTTGGTTTACTATTCTGTACCGGGATACTTCAAAAAGACTCTCAAGTTTTACTTTAGCTGTTGTATTTGAAGGCGTATTTCAAGCCGACTTAGGGAAAAAATTCTACGTTGAGAAAAAGGTTGTAGTCTAATTCTCAGGCTTAGCCAATCAAAAACACTACAGCCATGCGCGCATTCAATTCTCTATTTTCGAATTGCCCATAAAACGCTTTGTTTACCCCCAAATTTTGCATATGTAGTCCTCCCAAGAGTATTTACAAACAATAGTTTATGCAAAATTTGGGGGGCAAACAAAGTGTATTATGAGCAATTCGAAAATAGAGAATACTCATGAGATACAAAATCATGACAAGCACGAATATTTCCCAAAAAATAACAGCATAGTGTTACACCAGGCTCTAAGACGATTTTTTTGCTGAATTTCATATAAAACTTGACTTGATAAGAAAAATTATTTTTACTATCGACTTAGCGTTTTATGCATATCGGGCGAGGCGGTATGTACGTCTCGGAACGCCTCACAGGATTGGCTGAGAAAACAATAGAACAAACAACAGAACAATGGACCCTAGCTCTGAAAACAATACATGTGCGTGATAACCAGGTCCAATGAAATTAGAAGTTCTGAAGACGTGCGTGGCTGTTGTATCGTTCTTTAGTCCTGCAACTTTGTTTATCAGGCTAATCAACTGCGTACCAACTTCTGCTCGCAAGTAATTTGCATCTTAACACGCACGCTGTGCACAGTCATACCTCAAAATCTGTTATCTCATCTTTCTAAAGTAGACCTCAAGTCAACTTGATTTTCAAGTGCACTTCAAGTGCACTTTGGTTCCTTGTGTGAATCGGCCTAATATTTCTTTTGTATAAAATAACATTTTAACTATGGATATGACTATATTATTCCTACTGTCATTGTTCTTTACTACGTTCTGCTGTGTGAAAGCATCCGAAATGGCCAAAAAAACGCAGCGCTCTAAAAACCTTAAAAACCCTCCCTCTCGTTGGCAAACTAGTAGATACATAATATATGTCCTCTTATTCTCTGACGAAAAGACAAAATCTGGATTCTTCAGAATTGTAGTCACACTCGCCATGTCTTATGCCTTCTCCTGACCGGAGATCCCTGAAATTCCCCCCCCCCCCCCCCCCGCCCCCCCCACCGCCAATCACAAAGCGGGCGTGCAACATTGTGGTGATACATTTTGAACATTATTAAGTTTGAATAAAATCTAAAACAAAAACACACAAGACGCTGCTTGTCAAGTAAAGTCCTTTCTTTATGCGGAATTAAATGTTTTAGTCCTTCTATAGAACACTTCGGGAAGAAAGGTAAAACGATCGCCTTTCCAGTTTGCATCTTCACGAATATCACAGCAATCAAGGACAGAGTTGAATTTATCTGGATGCTGTAGTCTTTCAAAGTGCGATAACTCTTGAGTGGCCTGCTTGCAAAGAAACGGAAGTTGTTGATGTGGTGGAATACCTTCGGTGTCTTGAACTTTTGTTTGCCTTCATTATGTTCAGTTCTTAATTAAATTACTTGGTTCGCCGGCGACTTCTTCCTTGAGAATCTTTTCAGCTGGCGTCTTCCAAGGGGCATCTCGGAGTCTTTGTACCAAGCTTAGAGTTGATCCATTCTGAACATTGTAGTCACTCAGCGTGTGGTCGTCTTCCAGTTTCTTTCCAGCGAATACCAGACGTTGTCGGTCAGGTGGACACTTGTTCAACTGTTGAACTTTCTTCTTCACATTTACAATTAAGTCATTTGGTTTCACGGTTAACGGGATTTTTGTTTCATTCATCATCTCTATCAAGATTTGCATGTCACGTGAAGCAACATTGTTCTCTCGTATAGTGCTGCCATCTTTTGGTTGCTTGTCTGCAGTCAGGGTAAGTTGCTGGTCAACCAGGATCCGCTCTTTGCTCAAATCTAGCAAAATAATAGAAAGAAAGAAGGAAGAAACTCTGTGAAACTATTCGTTTACAAAACTCATTCGAGTCTAAGATGCAGTCTCACTGCTATACAGTCTGAAAGTGTAAGGTTGTGTTCCATTGCCAAGCAAAGCTGACCGATTGAAGATGGAATGGTTTGTCCCGATGGAGCCCACACGTTTCTTTTAAAACACCTTTTATTGATTTTCTGCAAAATACAGCTACAGTTAGATACACATACAAACTAGCGAAAAGAAACAAAATTGCACTCATGTGTACGCACACACACTCGCACACACGCTCGCACACATACATACCACAAGGCTACTATTTTATTAAAAGGAGAGTTGCAAGGCAACCTTGTGTATCCTTATAGCAACATGCTGAAGAGCAATTTTCAACATAGGTATGTACAAGTGGCTGCATGTGGTGTTTTGGGATTACATAAATATGAACGTCTTAGAGATGGTACCTCTACGTCAAAGATTGTCCAATTACGATTTTTGAAACAAATCAAGTTTCTCTTTCGATATGCTCCACCACATTATGGGATAATTGTGCATATTTCCTGCATACCTCAGCGGTCACATTTCAAAAAAAGCTATTCAAATGCAAATTAGTAACAATATAAACCCCAGAACCAGGCCTGGCAACCAGTTCTTCCTTTTGTGCTTACGAGGTCAGTGTGTACATTGGTTTTGTCGTTTCCTTTTTGGATTCGCTTGTGTTTTTTCCGTCGGTTTTTTTGTTTTTATTTGTTCTGACTTTGTGTTTCTCTCGACATTTTGTTTTCCCTTTTAGCTTTCCTTCGAAGTTTCGAGCTAACGTTCAAGTCTACGCTTCGTTGGTTCGACCACGTGCGAATGGCGTCGCCGGCGAGTTGTCAACCTAAAGTGGTGGCTCGGGCGATGGAGATTAATGAAGTTTCCGCAGTTCTTCCTCCAAACGAAGACGATAGCCTAGAATTTGATGTGGATGAACTGAAGGAGCAACTCGGCATTGACCGATTCAGCGAGCGGACTGAGTACCCTGGGTCAGGGGCTCAAAACACAAAGTCCATTTCTGAGGCTGCCGAGGAGGTTTTTGACCCAACTGCTCCATTTGTTGTGCCTAAAGATTCATCTGCACAAGATTCGAAAGATGAGGAGTTTGCGCTCCCTTCTGTGTTTGAGGAGATTGAGAGCTTTGGGCCCGACGTGGCTGATGTCATTGCTCAACGAATCAGTGATACATGCTCTAAGAAAGCAATGTACCCCAGGCTCAAAGAGCTATATGAGAAATACAAGACGCCTGGAAACTGTAAATTACTATGTGTGCCCAAAGTCAATATGGAACTATGGCACGATTTGTTCAAGAGTCAACAAGGACCTTGGTCTTCAGAAGGTCCAGAAAGGGGTTGTTAAAGCAGCCCAGCCTATTATACAGCTTTTTGATGTGGCCTTAAAAGCTCGGAAAGATAAGTCGACCATCGATTCTGGCACTTTATTGCCTATGTTAGCAGATTCAGTGACCTTTATCGGTCACGCCTCCTTTCTCACCTCCTTGAAGAGGAGGGACTTACTTAGGCCTGACATAGCAAAACCTTATCAGTCTGTTTGCAGCAAGTCTAATCCCATTACGACTTGCCTGTTTGGGGATGAGCTGCCTAAACACATAAAAGACATTGGAGAGGTGAACAAAATCTCCAAGAGGGTGTCTGGTCGCCCAAGTTTGATTAAACATACAGTCAATACATACAAGAGTGGTGCAGATAACAGGCATTACCAGCAGAGATCTGGGAGAAGAACCACTTTTTTAGGGTAGCGAGGTCGTGGAGGATATTTTCACAACCGACAACACGTACCTATGCGCTCTACAATGTCGAGCAGCACCAACACACAGAAAGACAAGGCATAGACAAGGTATGTTCTTTGCCTTTTACACAAGCTGGTAATTTGCTCAATAATTTACCAAATTGGAGGGAAATCACAAGTGACCCTTGGATTTTAGAAACTGTATCGGGGTATCACCTTGAATTTGAATCCCTCCATTACCAACCTAGGCTTCCAAAGCTACCGACGTTTAATGAGAAGGAGGCTGAGCTGATCGAGGTGGAGATAAACAAACTTGTTTCCAAAGGGGCCATTTCTGAGGTTTGCCCTTGCCAGGATGAATTTATTTCAAATATATTTTTGGTACCCAAGAAAACTGGTGATTTTCGCCCAGTTATTAACTTAAAGCCATTAAATCAATTCGTTGAAAAGATCCATTTCAAAATGGAAAACATTCACATGGCTCTAAATTCTATTTCTCCTGGGGATTATATGGTCTCTGTGGACCTCAAGGATGCTTATTTCAGCATACCTATTTTTCAAAACCATAGAAAATATCTGCGTTTTCTGTGAAATTCCAAGCGTTTTGAGTTTACTTGTTTACCCTTTGGCTATAGTCTTGCTCCACGGGTATTCACCAAAATTTTCAAACCTGTTATGGCTTTTTTTCATATTTCTTGGCTTTAGAGTTACTATTTTGATTGATGATAATATTGCTTGTTGCAAGTTCCTATCAAGAATGCTTGGAACAACTGTCCATAATAAGGCGGACCTTGGAAGGTTTGGGTTTTACCATCAATGTGGAAAAATCTCAGTTGATGCCAGTCACTGAGATCCATTATTTAGGTTTTATCATAAACTCTTTTTCAATGAAATTACAGTTACCAACAGAAAAGCTACAAAAAATTTGTTTTGTTTTTTGTCAGAGATCCATTCATGTTAGACTGGCACTCGATAATTCTACTGCTGTGGCCTATGTTAACAATATGGGTGGTACAAAATCCCATTCACTGGACTCTTTATCTAAATCGTTATGGGAATGGTGCATTGCTAGGGACATTTTAGTTTCTGCTCAACATATCCCAGGCAAGGCAAATGTCAGGGCAGATGCGTTTTCAAGAGAAATATCCTCTAATTTAGAGTGGTCCTTGGATAGTAAGGTGTTTTGTGGAATTGTTTCCCAAATATTTGTTCCTGAAGTAGATTTATTTGCATCCAGGCTGAATGCTAAGACTGATCAGTTTATTTCTTGGCATCCAGAACCGGGTGCTATGGCTGTGGATGCTTTTAGTCTACATTGGACTAATATGAAATGTTACGCATTTCCTCCATTTAGCCTATTACCTCGAGTGCTTTCCAAGGTTCGCAACGACGAAGCCTTAGTCCTGTTAATTGCCCCAGTGTGGCCTACCCAGAGTTGGTATCCACTTCTGCTTCAAATTTTAATCAATCAGCCAATCAGGCTACCTCGTCTGGCCAATCTCCTGACACTTCCTCGCAGTCTGGAATAACACCCACTAAGAAACAAACTGGACTTGGCCGCTTGGATGCTATCCGGAAAGCTCTCTCAGACAAGGGACTTTCGAAGGAATCTATTGAGATCATCTGTGCCTCATGGACAGCTGGCACTGAAAAACAGTACCAAGGAGTGTGGAACAAGTGGACTAGCTGGTGTCGTCAAAGACAGATTAATCTATTTCAAACCTCTGTAGACCAAGTTGCAAATTTTTTAACTGAATGTTATCATGAAGGCAAAGGGTACAGCACTATCAATACTTACTGTTCAGCACTTTCTACAACTCTTTGTTCTGTTGGTGATGATAAACAATCCATTGGTTCACATCCTCTGATTGCAAGATTGCTCAAGGGAATTTATTTGCTGAGACCACCGACTCCTAGGTATTCATCCACATGAACGTTTCCAAGGTGACTGATTATTTAAATGAGCTAAGTTTAAAGTTGTTAACTCTTAAGACGGTCATGCTCTGTGCCCTGGCTTCTGCCCAGAGGGAGCAGACTTTATGTGCCTTGGACCTTAATTTTAAGAAAGAATCTCAGAGTTCTGTTAGTTTTGTTGTTACCCAACATGTAAAAACTTCTAGACCAGGGAAATCCCTCGAGGTCTCTTTTGAATCCTCAGACAGTGCCTCGGTTTGTCCCGTTGCTGCATTGAAAGAGTACATTTCACGTACAGAGGTGCTTAGGTCTAAAAATGGCACGTTTGAGTCAAAATTGTTTTTGTCATTTATTAAGCCGAACAAACCTGTTTCTACAGCAACTATTGCCAGATGGATCAAATCGGTTTTAGCTTCTGTAGGAGTTGATACCTCTATTTTCAAAGCTCACAGTGTTGGGGGGGGGGGGGGGGGGGGGGGCTGCTACCACTCATGCCTATGTAACAGGTGTTCCAGTCTCTCAGATCCTTAAGATGGCAGATTGGACTAGCGAACGCACTTTTCGCAAACATTACCTGAGAGTTCCTGAGGAAAATGTGTAGGGCCATTTTGAGCCTCTTAATAAATGCTTTGTTAGTGTTTATACACCTGTTTATGCTTGCTATTTTTTGCTGGCCGCGGTTCTTTGAAATCGCACAATTATCCCATAATGTGGAGCATATCGAAAGAGAAATTAAAATTAGACGAGAGGTACGCTTACCTTGAAGTGTAATTGTAGTTCTCTGAGATATGTGTAGCATTATGGGATAATGCTTCCCACCCTATTTTTTTTGTTTTTGTTTCTCCCACCCCGTTTTGTTATGGACCTTGGCCAGTACTGGCACTTCAGGAAGAACTGGTTGCCAGACCTGGTTCTGGGGTTTATATTGTTACTAATTTGCATTTGAATAGCTTTTTTTTGAAATGTGACCGCTGACCAGTAGGTATCCAGGAAATATGCACAATTATCCCATAATGCTACACATATCTACAATTACACTTCAAGGTAAGTATACCTCTCGTCTAATTTTAATTTTTCCGTCATCCAAACATGTACAAAAAACGAAAACACGCGAAAAAACGAGATAGAAGACGTCTGCGCGCAGGCTACAAGTACAATCAACTCCTGCAATGATGAGCACCTTTAGGTTCCATGATTGGTTTCCGCAATGCAGAGTCCTTAAAGGCCCAGTATCACCCAAAATGCATTGCGGCGGCCAATGCCTCGACGATTGAATCGCAGTCGAAAATTCCCGAAAGAGCCAATTACGAGCGAGCTCGTCATTTGAAAACAAAAACAAACGACCGCAAAGCCGAATGGGTGATACTGGGCTTTTAAAAGTAGGAGTTATTTTCAATAAATCTAATTTGTCAGGTCCGGGTTGTTCAAAAGGTGGATAGCGCTATCCACCGGATAAATCACTATCCAGTGTATAACACAAAGGATTTTGTTAATGCTTATACACTGGATAGTGATTTATCCGGTGGATAGCGCTATCCACCTTTTGAACAACCGGGGCCAGGACTTCAACTCCTTTTCATAATGGGGGGGGGGGGGGGGGGGGAGGATAACGTTAGCTTTAGGAATGATGCGGAGATGGCCAAAGTAAGTTCAGTAATAACCTAACATTTTCAAAAGTGACGGACAAAGCCTGCGAATCTGGAAATACCGACAATTTCAGATATATTTTCCGAGATATATATAGAGTTGTACCCGTGACTACCGCGTGAACAAAAAAGGCGAGACAATACATAGATTCAAACTCGAGCTATATAATTTTAACTTACCCACAACTTGTTCTTGTGTACAAACGCACCCAGTGGATACATCGGGGAAAGTCACAAACTCTTTGCTGTCGAGAAAAACTGCATCAGACCCCCATTTGTAAACCAAGCGCAGGTTTACAACTGCTCCTGCCTTTTTAGTTACGGTTCGCATCGTAAGGTGGCACTGTGTGACTTCCGACTGGTTCAAATCTACGTTTTCTCTCAATTCTTGTTTGAGGACGTCTAGTAACTCTGAAAGTTTCTCCTTTTGCGCAGCACAAAAGACCACTCGAAGATATTCCGAATCATAGTCTTTCAGCTTTACAAATGTGACGTCATCGAAATGGTTACTGCATTCATGAAACGTTTCCTCGCTAGAAGTCTTCAGCATGATCTCTGATTGAAATGTACCTTTCTTACAAATTTTTCCATTGATGTAAACACGTGCGATTGCATAAAGCTGAAGCTCACCTTTCGATTCTTTCTTGATGCGGAACACCTGAGAGTATGTGTGTTCGTGTTTCTCATACCTTACGTTCTCACGGGGACAGGTCAAAGAAGAATTTGCCGAGTCATGCAGTTCAAATCTCACCAGTTTTGATGGATCAAACTTGGCAAAATGAAGTAGACTCAGTAAAAGATTGGACAAATCATGCACGACAATTTCATCAATGTCCTCGCGTTTGGCCATGATGTCCCACAGGCTGCACGAAAACAGGTCTAGTCTCTGGTACAACCTGACATCTTGACAGGAGTGATGGAAAAACGGCTTTACAAAGTTCAGCATTGGGAGAATTGACAGACTTTTCCCCCATTTTTCAATTTCGGCGGTGGGCTGCTTGTCATGATTTTTCAGGCACAACTGCTTAAGAATGTTGCAAGACTCGCATACAAGGTCGTGAAATCTATTGTTCCCTTCAGCATTCCGAACACTAGACACATAATGATCTACTTTTTCCTTCGGCAGTCCCCTTAAGCCATTTTGCGGCACTTCTGAAATCCTCTCGTCAACAAAAATATCCTTAATGTTTTGAATAAGGTAGGGAACAATGACCAGAAAGGTTTTGGTTACGGCTTTTTCAGACGATGAACATACTTGTTGATATTTTCTTGCAATATCTTCGGGAAGTGGACGATGATTGCCAATGGAATAGACGAGATACTCTGCGTAACGCTTGGATGAGGCTTCTCCATCCACGTCTTCGATAGAACCTTCCAATTCGATGCAACAGTCCCTCAACACAGACTTGCAAAGAGTTTGAATTTTGCCTACGAAATAGTTCACTGAATCAGCATTCACGCACTGTAAGCCCAAGATCTTGGTTGCAAGGTTTCTTAAGTGCCTGATGTGCATCTGCCCTCTTTTTGTTACCATGTAATCTGGTGACAGTAAAAATAAAATGGTATAAAATTAGTAAACGAAACAGTAATCGTAATTAACGAGGATAGCTGTTTTTGAATTTACTCATGCATGAGCCTGTTACTGTCATTATTTTCAGCGACGTCGCAAGTTTCAGAAGGCTTTTAAAAACGTCTACCACTTAAAAGTTTTCCTTAATAGTAATAACAATAAAACAAAGAAAATTAAATGCATAAACAGGCCTATGTTTGTCAGGGGCTATTTTTTTTTACACTCGACAGTACTTTACCAAGGCTCTTAGTAGATGTTGTTACCCATTGGTGGGTTCACTATACTTTCTAGCAAAACCTTCATATATCCAACCAAATCCACTTTATAACATAAGAAGTAATTATAAATAGAAGATTTTCTTGAAACGGACTTGATAAGGCCTGTCAGGGTGGAAGTGGTTTACTGAACTTTTTACATGCAACCCGAATACCTTAACTAATAAAAGAACATTGTAGATTCGGGAGGAACCCACAAGTACACGTATCATACCTAAACCTTCTGCCGATATATATATATATATATATATATATATATATATATATATATATATATAAACAGAGAAACAACATAAATAGTGTTTCACGCAGTCGTAGGAGTGCTCGATGCAAATACATGCAGAGCGAAATACAATTTTAGATAGAAAATTTCTAGAGACAGTTACTCGAGTTTCACGCACTAAGCGATCATCAGACTGTGCCGTTGGAGGCGGTAGAAATAAAATTTAAACTAAATTAAGGAGGGCGGTTGGAATGATCCCGCTTCTGATTGGCTGCATAGAACTTATTTTCTTGCCGGCATTTCGTAATCAACTCAGATCTCTTGTTGAGGAGTGATGACCTGGGATATCAGAAAGATCAACTCGTCTGATAAGGTTCTTGTGTTTGCAGACAAGACGAGAATTATCTACAAACTAGACAAGAACCAGCATGAGAAACTGCTAAAGGAAAACATCACCAAGAGCTACCGAAAATCAGACGAGCAATCCGCTAGTAGTGTGAACCAGGAACTGAAAGACATCACCACCAAACTCGACATTGGCGATAGAGTCGAAACAATGGCAAGAAGGCAGGCTTTTATCCCCCTTAAAGATCACAAAGACAACTTCCTAAATAACCCAAAGCGCAGACTAATTAACCCAGCTAAAAACAACCTTGGACTTATCAGCAAGCAAATACTGGACAGAATTAACAACAGCATCAAATCCAAATCTAACGTCAATCAGTGGAAGAACACACATTGAGTAATCGATTGGTTCTCCAAAATAAAGGACAAGAACAAGCATTCCTTCCTGGTGTTTGATATAGTTGATTTTTATCCGTCTATATCTGAAGCCCTCCTATTAGAATCGCTGAATTATGCGAGACAACACACCACCGTTTCGGATGAGGATGTGGAGATCATCATGCACTCTAGGAAAACCTTGCTGTTCAACAACAATGAACCGTGGGTCAAGAATGGCGAGTCCCCTATGTTCGACGTTGCAATGGGCTGTTATGATGGTGCAGAAGTGTGTGAGCTAGTAGGTCTATATATCCTGCACAAACTAACATCCGCCTACCCTAGAGGAAACATCGGCCTCTACAGAGATGACGGCTTGGCAGTGTTCAAGAATATGGGTGCAAGATCTCTTGACAAAACGAGAAAGGATTTTTCAAAAATCCTCAGCGAACTCGGTTTACAAATCACAGCCCAATCAAATCTGAAAATTGTGAACTACCTGGATGTGACATTAAATCTCGCTACTGGAAAGTTTTACCCATATAGAAAGCCAGACAACAACCCACTCTATATTAATGCTAAGTCGAATCACCCCCCTTCTATCATCAAGCACTTACCAGCGACTATAAGCACTAGAATCTCAAGCTTATCGTACGACTCTGATGAGTTCAACAAGGCCTCAAAGATCTACAATGATGCCCTCAAGACCAGCGGCTACCGTGAGAGTATCCAATATACGAGAAGCGGGAACCGAACAAGGGCCAGAAACAGAAACAGACCAAGAAACATCATTTGGTTTAACCCACCTTTCAGCGAAAATGTCCAGACGAATGTTGCTAGATCGTTCCTTTGCTTGATTGATAAACATTTTCCTAAAACACACACTCTCCACAAGCTGTTTAACAGAAACAATGTGAAAGTCAGCTATAGCTGCACAAGTAACATGGAAAACATCATCAAACGCCACAACGCAAAAATCCTAGCAAATAACAATACTAACACTAACATGGAAACTAACAAATGTAACTGCAGAAACAAGGACCTTTGCCCTCTCGATGGCGCGTGTCTTACCGGTAGTATCGTCTATCAAGCCGATGTCACCACTACTTCCGGTGAGACAAAAGTTTATATCGGGATGACAGAACATAGTTTCAAAACAAGGTACAACAACCACAAGCTTTCGTTCAACCACCGCAAACACTCGCACGACACAGTTCTCTCAAAATACATCTGGGATCTAAAGGACAATGGCACCGATTACTCCATCAAATGGTCCATTATTAAACGAGCAAGTGCTTACAAGGGTCATCCTTCCCGATGCAATCTATGTTTGTCTGAGACTCTATGCATCTTAACTGCCGACAGGTCATCACTCCTCAACAAGAGATCTGAGTTGATTACGAAATGCCGGCATGAAAATAAGTTCTATGCAGCCAATCAGAAGCGGGATCATTCCAACCGCCCTCCTTAATTTAGTTTAAATTTTATTTCTACCGCCTCCAATTCCTAATAGATGGTCAGTCCCCCACAAACCTGATTTGATATCGATCGGCTGTTGTGCTTCTTGATTGAAGGCAACCATGCTTCAGGAATTTCGATTCCACTATCTCTGTTGATGTTATTAGGATGAAGTATCATGTAGATGGCCTCTTTAACCCTACAGGTGTACAGTGTGGGTCACCTCGTTCCAAATTGGAAAGTGCCCGGTCTTGTTACCGTGTTCCTAAACCGCGGAGGTTTGAGTACGAGCAAGCCGTATGTCTCCTTTTTTTTCGAGGTTACCAAAATAATTAATAATTTATTTTATTTTATTTTTTTTTTGTATTTTATTGTTAACAACAGCAGTGACATAAAAGTTTACACATAATATATACATACACACTTACAGTAACACGCGCGCGTGCACACCTGAACGAGACGTTTAGGTAAAACACGTGCGTACAAATTATAAAACGGGAGCCCAAGAATTTAGAAATAGTTCTTTTTTGTTATTTGTAACTGCTATTGTTTGCATACCGGAGATTTTGTTTTTCAGGCGTAAAAGAAAGCTGTCAAAGTCTAAGCTGCCATTGCACACACTTGTTCTAAAAATGTGGTATTTGGCAATGATGAGGGCGCAATTGAGCGTTGACCGGTTGTTCGATTTTTCGTGCCAGCCATACAGAATCACACTTTCAGAGAGATTTATATTTTCTTGAATTTTTTTCCGCCACCATTGTGTAAAGAGGTTCCAAAACGTGTAGGAATTATTACAGGTAAACAACATGTGCAATAATGATTGGCTTTCGGAGCTGCATAGCGGGCAAATATCGCTGTCCTTTATACCTGAAGCCGTGTGTTCTTTTATCCTTTCATGCATCGATCTCCCTGTTTCCCCGATATACACTTTGCCGCATTCGCAAGGAATCTTATAAATAACACCATCTTGTTTATTAGAGTCAAGGACATCTTTAGGTCGCACCAAGTATGACCTAAGAGTTGTGTCAGATTTGAAAACAGTGCGTACGCCTTGTTGTTGTACACTGCGGCGAAGAACCTCCGATACACCTTTGATATAGAGTAAAACCGTGGTAGATTTAAAATCCTGCGTGGGTTTCTCCTTGACTGTTGGTCTTTTTGTCTTTGTGATCTTTTGCACAAACGAGGAAGGATATTCGTTAGAAACAAAAACTGACGACAAGTGTTTCTTTGGAGATTATTGATGGTCTAGTGATCCGGTGTCTGGCTCGATCATACAATACCACGCATAACTCACTGAGGATGGTGTGAATCATAGGCCAGGTATTGGTCAGTGGATGAGTTTCCTTTAACACTGGTAGTTAGAAGGCCGTCTGAGTCCCTTGTAACTGATGTATCGAGAAAAGGGATAGTGTTGTCTTTCTCTGTTTCCATGGTTAAACGAATGGTAGGCTGCTGATTATTGAGATGTTGTAAGAAGCCGTCGACATTGTGATACAATGATACAATTCACCGCTTGATGAAGACTAGCAGTATAAATAGCAGTCGATACGTCGCGATCAACATCTTAAAGTGACTCCATCGTGTGACAAAAGAACAACCGTTCACCTATGAAAATGATATTTTACCCGCAAGGTTTCTTAACAAAGTAACTAAGTCAGAGATAGGAAACTGTTGAAGTGAATCTTAAACTTAGTGCACATGCAACAAATAAACCAATTGGCCTACAGCGCTGCCGCTTATCTCCAGTTCCAATCAAGTGACTGGCGCATTGCTACATTTCCATCCTAGCCTGAATGGAATACTATCCCTGCACAGGTTACCTCCATCATTCATCCGTTCCATATTTGTTTAAACGAAGGAGTTAAGAGATGCAATGGGTACATTGTCTTCATCAAGTCCACAGCAGCACGACAAAGACAAGAGCTCCACAACTAAACCTCCCGATATCCGGAGATGCTATGTAACTTGACCATCGCGCGACAATAAGAAACAAATGCATAAAACGAAGGCTTGCGACAACTTACTTTTTTGTTGTAAACTCTCGAGGTCTTTCCTGAGAGCAGCAAGATCTTCTATCACATCATTCGACCAGTGTTGTAAAATTAGTTCAATTTGTTCGTCCTCGTCCTTCCAACATTTGGCGACTTGATTCATTGATTTTTCAGGCATCTCAAGCAGCTGAGCAATGGGAATAAGGTTAAAAATGGTTCCCTCTACACCCAGAAGGCTTCTTACATAACCGCATCGATCTGTAAAATAATACAAATGATGGTGATGTAACCACACTATGCTTACAATTTTTGTTGTTCGAAAATTTCACGTCGCTGATCCCCTTCCCAAGAATTCTTCAAACTTTGCAAACAGTTGTATCTTAACATGCTAATTACAATTCGATAATAAAAAGGGGGTCACCGAGCTCGTGTTTTAGCATGAGCATTTACAGCCACAATTAATGTCTTTAACAGGTTCTACTGTTACTATGGTAACCTGTTACGTCACAACGATAACATAAACTGTTCAACAATGCCCAGATCTTCGTTGTTATCCTCACAATCACCATATAGTTATTATGTCACAGCTATCAAACTCACCTCCTTCGCTGAAATGTCTTTCGCTTGTGTGCCCATACTCTCCTTGTACACTGATCTTACCACAGAGACTTCTGACATCATTTTCCCATTTGAGAGGAAATCTGATAACCATTCCCGCGTTCCACCAAACATACGAATGTACAGTGAAACTAGTTTTTTCCTGCTGTCTGTCAGCAAGGTTGTAGTCCTTCCCAAGGTGAACATTGATTTGAAGGTTTTCATTGTTGTAGATGCTCTTTTCTTCCAGCCTAGTCATGGAACATACATGAAGCTCTACGAATCCTTCTTTTTTGAGTTGCATCAAAGCAGAAGAAGTCTCGTCCTCTCTATAGAACTGTTCATGGTAGACATCTTGGCTAACGAACAGCAGGGCAAGTTCGTCGTACACTGAAGACGGACTGCACTTGTTCAGCAACACTGACAATGTGTAATTAAATGCCAGCAAGTTGAGTCTGGATATAATTTCTTTGGTGCGAATCAGAGTTGATCTGCTGAATCTTACCAAAACCGCAACGAGTGAGAAATGTTCAATTTCAATGATCACTTCTGCATTTGCCTCATCAATCTTTGAGTTAAAAGTGATGTCTTGCCAGGTGATATTTCCGTCTCTAGCCTTTGACCCATGCAAAATGAAAACATCGTCCCACTTGAAATTCTCCATTTTGAACTTGGTTACCAGTGTCAGAGGTTTCTTGAAGAAATGGCCGCTGGGTTCAAGACTGATGATGGGTGCAGCGAACATAACATCGTTTTCAAGATCCTTTTGAACTACTAGTCCATAGTACTTGGAAGGATCTTCCAATGTCATGTTTACAGACACAGCATTGTCAACAGCTCCTGCGGGCCAAACCAGTTTGACACAGTCTATAACCAGTACACCACCTACACTGGTAACAATGTTGGATGAAATGCTTTCGTGTTCCCATGGTGAGTTGTCTTTGATGTCCACTGGCAAGTCACCTGATATAAAAATAGCGTATAGAAAAATGAACTAGATAATCAGATAAACAACACGTAA